>JAAAWM010012105.1:0-172541 GCA_036873465.1 Thinopyrum obtusiflorum
GACGTCACTCTGATGTCATACTGACGTCACATTAGCACTGTTTTGGATAATGTTGATTTAATAAATAAAAATAATTCCAAAAATCAAATAAACTTTAGAAATTCATATCTTTTAAACCGTAGCTCAGATCAAAAAAGTTAAAACATGAAAGTTGCTCAGAATGACGAGACGAGTCTGATCGTGCCGTCTGTTTCGATGCCGGAACCCTCTACGTAGAAGAACTCGTAACTCCGAGCCCAATTCCGGTATAGGAATAGTGCACACACTCCGATAATTAAATCCCGCTCTAACCCTAAAATAACTAAAATGCCTCAGATGCATCTTTAGCCAACCCTGCACTGCACGTTAGCTTAGCCCGCTCTGTGCTGCATAATTTTACTGTGTATTTATCTGTTTCCTTCCCCTCTTCTCTTCCGTTAGACCCCGACGTCGCCGTAGCTCCCGAGGCCGATGCTGCTCAGGAGCCAGACGACGCAGCTGACGACCTTGCCCTTGCCGTCGAGCAGACAGGCAAGCACCCCCTTTTTGAGCATTCCGATATCGCCCATTCTATTCTCCCTCATGCTTGCACTAGAATTGCTGTTGCTACTGCTTTACCTATTCTGATGCATAGCCTGTTTATTGTAACCTGCTTGTTACCTACTGCTTATCCTAAACTGCTTAGTTTAGGTTGGGTAGAGACCATATGAGACCCCACTTATCCCGACTGCCCCGCTGGAGAATCAGAAGACCCGATCATCGGGATCGAAGACCAGGACCCGACTGTTACTATTGATATTATGACTTGCACTGAAACTTGGTACTAAAGACGGGTCGGCCCTGAGGGGTACCGGCGCGAGCTGATAAGCGAAGTGATGTGGAGACGGGTTGACCTGAGAGGTGCCCGCGAGATAATGACGAGGCGTGGCCGGGCATTCTTGGCCCTTGCCGCAAGTCCTCGAGATGGGGCGACGGGGTCACATCGATCGTGAGTCTCTGCTCGTTACCGCACGCTCCTAATCCACGAGCGGTTTGGATATTTGATCCGAGGGGCCTCTGGCCCGATAGCACTAACCATCACGTGGGCATAGTATGGGCGTTCTGCGTCGTATACTTCAGCCGGAGCTTAATGGACGTCAGCGACTGAGCGGCGCGCGCCGAGTTGGACTGGTTACGCAACCGCGCTTGTATTAAGGGGTTGCTAGGTCTACTCATCGGCCGCGTACACAACGTGCAGGAGTTCCCGGGGCGAAGGCCCAAGACCCCTGGGAGCATAGGTTAGTCTGGCGTGCTGACCTCTCTGTTAGGTATCCGGTCGGGTTGCGGTGTATTGTTTGGCCGAGGCCGGGCATGACCCAGGAAAGTGTGTCCGGCCGGAGTTAAGCAAGCGTGGTGGGTAAGTTGGTGCACCCCTGCAGGGAAGAAACTTCTATCGATAGCCTGTCCTATGGTAACGGACACTCGGAGTTGTATCCCGATCGGTACAACTAGAACATGACTTGAGATGATAACTGGATAGTATGGCTCTGGGATTGCTTTCTCGCAGGGAGTCGAGAAAGGATCTCAGGCCGAGGTTGATGATACTACTACTACTACTTTACATTATGTTATTCTGCTCTCTTCTATGCTGCAAGACTGAAGATGCTGAAGATGCTAGTCTTCGATAGGACTAGGCTTTCCCCCTCTATTCTGGCATTTCTGCAGCCCAGTCCACATTTACAGCCTTTCCTTTGAAAATGTTGCATATGTAGTGTAGATCCTTGCTTGCTGAGTACTTCGGATGAGTACTCATGTTTGCTTTACCTTCTTTTTCCCCCATATTCATTTGATGCCGACAGACGACGGAGCCCCTGAGACTGCTGCCCCTGTCGACGACTACGGCTACTACTACCACCCTCTCGGCGAGTACTACTACGAGGAGCCGACTGACGACCAGGAGTAGGATCGGAGGGTCCAGGGCAGGAGGCCCACGCCTTTCGATCGTAGCTTTTAATTTTACCCCGCCTTCTAAAGGCTTATCTCTCTCTCTATGTAATAGTCTGTACTCAGACTCTGATGCTTCCGCTGACGCTTGTATGCCATCGAGCTTATGTATTCGAGCCCTTGAGGCCCTGGCTTGTAATATAAAGCTTGTATGACTTTATTTATGTTTTAGAGTTGTGTTGTGATATCTTCAAGTGAGTCCTAGGCTTGATCGTGTGCATTTGCGTGTATGGTTAGTGCACGATTAAGCCGGGGTCGTCACAGGTTGGTATCAGAGCCGACTGCCTTTAGGAATCCCCCTTTCCAACTCCTTGGCCGAAGTTGAGTCTAGAGGTCCAAAACTTGTTTTACTAACTTGGCTGTGTGGCTTACGGGCCCACGTCGCCAATTGGGTGGTATTAGTATCTTTTACTCCTCGGCCTTTACTCTGGGACTCTAACCTCTCTTCTATTCGGGTTTTATAAAATTACTAACACCGACACTTAGGTTCTCGTAACCACTTTCTCCCGGAGAGCCCCTTCACCACAGATGGTCGATAATTTCATCAGAAGACTCCGAAGATACTTCTCGAAGTTCCCGAGACCCTTGTGCCCTTAGTCATTGTAAGTCCTTACACCGATAATTCCCGTGGATGTCTACACATCCTTGCCGTTAAAGCATCATGGCCAGTTACTCATGTATTTGCGAGATATTCCGTAGTACTCCTCGGTAAACCGGTAATCCTTTGTACCTACTGCCGTGCAGCTTCTTTCGCACTGCGGTTAACTCCTCACATTACCGGGGATTCGTTCATCCCCAGTTGTTCCTGTGATTCATAAAGCATTTTGAGATATTATCTGATCTCCCGAGAATCCTCTGCAGCCTATCGCTCTTGATTATCCTTGCCGGCCTGAATTATGGTTAATTCCATGTGTCTGGCAATATTCATTGGTATCCTTTGACAACGTCATTTTGGTCTTATTGATTCAGCATGAGTGCGAAGGCACGCAATCATCAGCTGATCATTCTAAATTATCTTTCCGATTCAGACCTTGTTCTGAACATGAGCTGGTTCTCGACCAATCAAGTATTGATTGATTGTCCAGCTAAGCATGTACAAATCACTCATCCCACTGCCCAGGTGAACTAATTGTCACTTCTAGCTTTGGAAATCGTGAACCCTCTGAATTTTATACTTGGGTTGTTCAAGTGCTTCCTTAATCCGATGTGCTTGTCTCCCGTCCTTCCTCGGGAAACTCTCAGGTGGAACCACTTGTTTAAACCTTACCTTGTTAGTTTTCACGGATTGCTTGATTACTTTTGTGGACAATTATCCGACCGATTATTTCCTAATCTTAGAACCTTATCGGTTCCTTCTCCGTTGCCATTGCCTTTGGCACTGAAGCATTCTCTACTTCCCGCTGTCTGTATATCCGCTCTGCTTGCACGGAAATGGAAGACAGTGCATGCTGTCTCCATAATGACCTGGAACTGACTACTGACCAGGACATGTCATGTAACCATGGTTGGAGATCTCTGCAAGATGAAGCACTTAACTTGTCCATCTAATTCTACTCAACCTAATCATCTTTTGATCAGAACTTCTGCTTCTGACTCTTCGTTTGAACCATTACTCCTTTGTACTTAAGCGTCGGATTATTCCGATGTTTCTAAAATCTGTTCCCGTTACCTGTTTCCTTCTTCTGGTTGAGTGCCGGTACTCACAATCATATCCTTTGCGGCCTGCCAGTTCCTTTGGTGGGTTATTATTTGATAGTGTCCTCCCTCTTCCATAACCATGACAGTTCCCCCTCTGATACATGATGCCTTCGGTAAATTGTATCATCTGCTTTGACTTTGACACTCTGCTTTCGAATTCGCATCCCTTGCTTTGGATGATGGTTGTATGGATTCGTAAAATTGTCCCGATGGATGTATTTATACTTCTGCCATCCGCGAGAACCCAACGACTCCTACGAGTCAGGCTTTACTGGTGTTATGCCAGATAAATTTTCAACATTTCCACTTCATTGAAAGCGAGAAGCGAATGAAAGGTTATGCATTGGAGAAGTGGGAGTCGACCTTGAACCTTGGTGTTCATGCCCATGGACCCGATGTTGAACTTATCATGGAAGCTGCTCGTAAAAATAATTACTTCTCTGGTACAAGTTCATCTTGAATCCGTGAATTGATCCTTTGCAGTCGTTGTTCCGACCCTACGTTCCCCTTGATTCCATTTTCTCGGATAAGTTAAAATACTTGCCTTCTACAGGTCAATTTACCTGTCCAACCTCTATTCCGATCTACCATCAAGTAGTACCCTCTGGTATCTCGAGAAAATCTCAGGAACTACATAATTTCTTATGAGTTCTTCATCTATTGTCATTGATCACCAATACCAATTTTCCCGGGATCTGAGATGTTTGTCACTTGAGAACATCGATGAGTGAATCAATTCCACACTCCGGTTCATTAACTCCAAGTAATTTTCCTTGCTTGCGAATTTAATAAACCTTCAAGTCATTCCTAGCCCGATTGGCTATACCTTTATCGTAACAACTTTTAACTGTGCTACCTGGTCCTTATGCCTGGAGCAACTTCCGACGAAGAGCGAAGCTTACGTCGACCTCCCTCAGCTTGTCATTTCACCTTGAACAACAAGCTTGATTTCGAGCTTGTGCCGTATCCGTGGTTCCAATAACCTTTCGCTTCGGCATTCCTTTTGCTTGATGTCATCACCGATCGATTACATCTTCTTGAAACCTCTCGACAAATGTGTCGTGATCATCATCAACATTCCGAGCTCTTTTAGGATACCAATTGAATTCATAGCTAGAAATACCATCCCTGCCCCTCGATGATTTGTGATATCATCAATGACATCCTTGACTTTCTGCCAACACAGACCTAGCTGTGTTATGGTTATTCCTTACGTTCCGAGATAATCTTGGTAATGTTCCTTTGTATCTCTTGAGATCTTCGAACCCAATCTTTACCTGTCACCATATCATTGCCGCCTCGAAGCATGGCTGTGGTATTTCGAACACCATCATGAACATGGGAAGCACATTTCCAAATGATTCCTGATCTATCATCCAAACATCGATGTATGGGTAATATCATGATTCTTACCTCGTCCCTTCAACTAAATGCTTTTGAACTTGCTGTCTTATCATGTATATCATGTTCTACTTTTCCCTGGAAAGGATATACTCCTAATTCTTGTGTATAGGCACATCTTTCCTTTTCAATGGTCTGTTGAATCCGATAATTTCATTTTCCTTTCCATTGTTTTGTTTAACCTTTCTTGTGATCTATATAATATAAGCAGAAATAATTCCCTGCTTATGACAACACCCCGGTGCACAACTCCGTCAGCGAGACCCCGTTACTATTGTTGATGACATACCGGTAACCACCGATGGACGAGAACTTTGCCTATTGGTCCGCCTCGTTTAACGAGCAGGAAAATGGTTCTCTTCGTCCCTCGCCCTTGGTACCGACGTTGTTACCGACAAAACTAATAGATTACCCTCTGACATACCTTGTTGTCGTGACCGGTAAAATGACACCGCTCTCCCAACTCCCGTTCGACCCTCATCACAGTTCCACAGGATCAGAACCTGACTCTCCTGCACAACCTTGATTCCGAAATATTCTTTGCATATGACTTTGTGTGTTGTCACGAGCCACCCTCCGAGAGAAGATCTGTTTCCGATGCTCTGAACCCCTCTACACACTCTGTTCAGGTATCGATCGTTGGTCCATTCGCTTGAAACCCCCTACTGTACCTTCATACTTTGCTCTCGATGTTTTCCTAAGTTTCAACTCGAGAGATTCTTTTTGCCACCATTCCCGAGTTATCCACCAGATAACCGACCTTGTAAAGGTCAGTTCTTCCGAAGTTATCCCTTTACTTCCCCACTTAAATCTTGGGACGAGATTTCTTGAAGTGGAGGAGATTTGTAACATCCCCAGCATCACACCACAGTGATCATCCTCAGATATTGTCAAGTCATCATGATCATCTTCATAAGATGGCAATAGGAAATAATTCAACTTCAATTCAAATTCAAATTGTAAGTCAAATATTTATTTCTTCAGACAGCCAAACAAAAATGTTCATAATGTTGCAAATATTCCCAAGGCATTTATAAAATTGAAACCAACTTCATAGAAATTCCCAAAATGCCCCTGGACATTTTAACAATAGTCCAGCAGCACTTAATCTGTCATTTTCAATTTCTAAAAATATCTAACCTATTCCTTTGGCCTCCAAACTTTTTGTGGCAGTGCTGTACATTGCAATGAGCTAAAGTGAGCAAGTTTCACAATTTTGCACAATCTTTTGCCAGCTCAAAATAATGCAAAGTTGCTGCTGTTTTTAAAACAGAAAAAGAAATTAGGAAAGAAGCACTGTGCACTGGGCCTAAGTGCACAGTGCCCCGAATCCAGCCCACCACGGCCCAACTCCCACATCTCTTTCTCTCTCCCTCGCGGTGTCGCCTTCCCCGTGGCTGCGCCGGCACGCACCGGCGAGGAGACGACACGGCAACGCCCGACGCCGGCCGAGGGGATAAGGGAGGACCCCGTTCCTCCCCCCTGGCCATTTGCCTCTCCTCTCTCTCCCTCATCCGCTCGCTCCCCTCCTCCTTTCTCTCTGGCCGACGCCATCGCCGCCACGCCGCTCTCGTTTCCGCGGCCACGGCCACTGCAACGCCTCGCCGAGCTGTCCGTCGTCTCCGCCAGCCTCGACTACCCCATCCTCGACCACGAGCGCGGGCAGAAGGGCTCTGCTTCGCCGGGATTGAGCCGTCCCCTTTGCCTCGGCCGACGATGATCTCCGTCGTCTCCGGCGAGCTCCTGTTGCTACTAATCTGTCGAGGGCCTTCGGCGTGCCACGCGGTGAGCCCCGTCGCCTACTCCCCCTTCTCCTGTAACCTGCCGCACCCGTAGCTCATTGCTCCGCTTGCGCCCGAACCCGCTGCCGCCGGCGAGCTCGCTGCCATGGCCAACGTCGCCGTCGTGCGCAGCTGAGCCTCGCATCGAGCTCCTGGAGCTCGTGCGAGTCCAGTGAGGCCCCTAGCTTTTCTCCCCGCGCCGTGCAATGCCGGAACCCACGACGCCCGATCTCCGGCGTCCGCTCCACCGCTCGCCCCTGCCGTCTCCGGCCGCTTCCGGTCGAGCCGCCGCCGCAGATAGACGCGCAAGAGAGAGCCCGTTCGAATGAGCTAAGCCGCGAGCCGAATGGGCCCCTGTAGAGCATTTCCGGGCAGCTCCGGCGAACTTCCGCCGTGGTTTCGGTCGCCGGAGCAACTCCGGCGACGGCGCCGACGTGGCACAGGTGGGTCCCACCCCTGAGCCACTGACCGTGGGCCCTGGGGGCCCCAGTTGACTGGTTGACCCAGTCAACTGTGCTGACTGGGCAGCCCCAGTCACTGACATGTGGGCCCCCTCAGATAATTAGTCTAATAAACGTTTTTATAAAAAAAATTATAATTAATTTAACTTAAACACTCACTGACATGTGGGACCCACACCCCTAATTAAATCTGTTAATTAGTTTAATCCACTGTTAGGCTAACAGAGACTGACATGTGGGTCGCACTGGACCCACAGGTCAGATTTGACCCAGTCAACCGCACTGTTGACTGCTGACATCACTCTGATGTCATACTGACGTCACATTAGCACTGTTTTGGATAATGTTGATTTAATAAATAAAAATAATTCCAAAAAATCAAATAAACTTTAGAAATTCATATCTTTTAAACCGTAGCTTAGATCGAAAAAGTTAAAACATGAAAGTTGCTCAGAACGACGAGACGAGTCTGATCGTGCCGTCTGTTTCGATGCCGGAACCCTCTACGTAGAAGAACTCGTAACTCTGAGCCCGATTCCGGTATAGGAATAGTGCACACACTCCGATAATTAAATCCCGCTCTAACCCTAAAATAACTAAAATGCCTCAGATGCATCTTTAGGCAACCCTGCACTGCACGTTAGCTTAGCCCGCTCTGTGCTGCATAATTTTACTGTGTATTTATCTGTTTCCTCCCCCTCTTCTCTTCCGTTAGACCCCGACGTCGCCGTAGCTCCCGAGGCCGACGCTGCTCAGGAGCCAGACGACGCAGCTGACGACCTTGCCCTTGCCGTCGAGCAGACAGGCAAGCACCCCCTTTTTGAGCATTCCGATATCGCCCATTCTCTTCTCCCTCATGCTTGCACTAGAATTGCTGCTGCTACTGCTTTACCTATTCTGATGCATAGCCTGTTTATTGTAACCTGCTTGTTACCTACTGCTTATCCTAAACTGCTTAGTTTAGGTTGGGTAGAGACCATATGAGACCCCACTTATCCCGACTGCCCCGCTGGAGAATCAGAAGACCCGATCATCGGGATCGAAGACCAGGACCCGAATGTTACTATTGATATTATGACTTGCACTGAAACTTGGTACTAAAGACGGGTCGGCCCTGAGGGGTACCTGCGCGAGCTGATAAGCGAAGTGATGTGGAGACGGGTTGACCTGAGAGGTGCCCGCGAGATAATGACGAGGCGTGGCCGGGCATTCTTGGCCCTTGCCGCAAGTCCTCGAGATGGGGCGACGGGGTCACATCGATCGTGAGTCTCTGCTCGTTACCGCGCGCTCCTAATCCATGAGCGGTTTGGATATTTGATCCGAGGGGCCTCTGGCCCGATAGCACTAACCATCACGTGGGCATAGTATGGGCGTTCTGCGTCGTATACTTCAGCCGGAGCTTAATGGACGTCAGCGACTGAGCGGCGCGCGCCGAGTTGGACTGGTTACGCAACCGCGCTTGTATTAAGGGGTTGCTAGGTCTGCTCATCGGCCGCGTACGCAACGTGCAGGAGTTCCCGGGGCGAAGGCCCAATACCCCCAGGAGCATAGGTTAGTCCGGCGTGCTGACCTCTCTGTTAGGTATTCGGTCGGGTTGCGGCGTATTGTTTGGCCGAGGTCGGGCATGACCCAGGAAAGTGTGTCCGGCCGGAGTTAAGCAAGCGTGGTGGGTAAGTTGGTGCACCCCTGCAGGGAAGAAACTTCTATCGATAGCCTGTCCTACGGTAACAGACACTCAGAGTTGTATCCCGATCGGTACAACTAGAACTTGACTTGAGATGATAACTGGATAGTATGGCTCTGGGATTGCTTTCTCGCAGGGAGTCGAGAAAGGATCTCAGGCCGAGGTTGATGATACTACTACTACTACTTTACATTATGTTATTCTGCTCTCTTCTATGCTGCAAGACTGAAGATGCTGAAGATGCTAGTCTTCGATAGGACTAGGCTTTCCCCCTCTATTCTGGCATTTCTGCAGCCCAGTCCACATTTACAGCCTTTTCCTTTGAAAATGTTGCATATGTAGTGTAGATCCTTGCTTGCTGAGTACTTCGGATGAGTACTCACATTTGCTTTACCTTCTTTTTCCCCCATATTCATTCGATGCCGACAGACGATGGAGCCCCTGAGACTGCTGCCCCTGTCGACGACTACGGCTACTACTACTACCCTCCCGGCGAGTACTACTACGAGGAGCCGACTGACGACCAGGAGTAGGATCGGAGGGTCCAGGGCAGGAGGCCCACGCCTTTCGATCGTAGCTTTTAATTTTACACCGCCTTCTAAAGGCTTATCTCTCTCTCTCTCTCTCTCTCTATGTAATAGTCTGTACTCAGACTCTGATGCTTCCGCTGACGCTTGTATGCCATCGAGCTTATGTATTCGAGCCCTCGAGGCCCTGGCTTGTAATATAAAGCTTGTATGACTTTATTTATGTTTTAGAGTTGTGTTGTGATATCTTCAAGTGAGTCCTAGGCTTGATCGTGTGCATTTGCGTGTATGGTTAGTGCACGATTAAGCCGGGGTCGTCACAACCTCTTTACTCTATAAATACCCCAATATTCCAGAAACCCTAGGGGAGACGACGAAAATCAATTCCAGTCGCCGCAAGTTCCAGAAACTACAGATCCAATCTAGACACCATCACAGAGGGGTTCATCATCCTCATTGGTGCCTCTCCGATGATGCGTTAGTAGTTCATTGTAGACCTACGGGTCTGTAGCTAGTAGCTAGATGGCTTCCTCTCTCTCTCTCTTGATTCTCAATACAATGGTCTCTTGGAGATCTATTTGATGCAACTCTTTTTGCGGTGTGTTTGTTGGGATCCGATGAACTTTGAGTTTATGATCAGATCTATGTTTTTATCCATGAAAGTTATTTTAGTCTTTTGATCTCTTATATGCATGATTACTTGTAGTCTCGTATTTCTTCTTCGAATCTTTGGTTTAGTTAGGCCGACTAGATTGATTTTTCTTGCCATGGGAAGATGTGCTTTGTGATGGGTTCGATCTTACGGTGCTTGATCCCAGTGACAGAAGGGGAAACGACACGTATGTATTGTTGCTATTAAGATAACAAGATGGGGTCTATTTCTACATAAATAGATCTTGTCTACATCATGTCATCGTTCTTATTGCATTACTCCGTTTCCCCATGAACTTAATACACTAGATGCATGCTGGATAGCGGTCGATGTTTGGAGTAATAGTAGTAGATGCAGGCAGGAGTCGGTCTACTAATCTTGGACGTGATGCCTATGTAATGATCATTGCCTGGATATCGTCATGATTATTTGAAGTTCTATCAATTGCCCAACAGTAATTTGTTTACCCACCGTATGCTATTTTTCTCGAGAGAAGCCACTAGTGAAATCTATGGCCCCCGGGTCTCTTCTTTATCATATTTGCCTTCGAGATCTATTTTTATTTGCTTTTATTTTCAGATCGATTAATCCAAAAACACAAAAATACCTTGCTGCAATTTATTGTTATTTATTTTATCTCGCGTTCCCGCGAGATCTATTTATCCAATCTACTACAACTTTACCTATCTTTTTACCCATGAGGGATTGACAACCCCTCTTTTACGTCGGGTTGCAAGTATTTGTTCTTTGTGTGCAGGTATCGTTCACGTAGTGTTGCGTGGTTCTCCTACTAGTTCGATAACCTTGGTCTCATCACTGAGGGAAATACCTACCATAGCTGTGCTGCATCATCCCTTCCTCTTTGGGGAAATACCGACGTAGTTCAAGCCGCATCAAAAGGAATTTCTGGCGCCGTTGCCGGGGAGGATCAAGTCAAGATAGTCTCCCGTCAAATTGCCAATTTCTGGTGCCGTTGCCGGGGGGACATCATCAACATATCTACCAGGTTCCTAATCACAAATCTCATCTCCTTGCAATTTACATTATTTGCCATTTGCCTCTCATTTTCATCTCCCCCACTTCACAAAAATTTGCCGATTTATTCACCTTTTTTTCATTCATCGTTTTCTCGCCAGATCTGTTTTGTGTACAACTTTGTTTTTCATCTTTTGTCGTTATGGATAGTTCTTCCTCTATCGCGTGCACCCCCGAGAATGAAGTTCTTAATTTCAAACAAAGGGGAGGGGAGAATGTAAAAGATGCTTGGTACAGGATTTGCAATGCTCATAATAGATATATTTGCAAGCAATCTACCATTCTTCTTCTTCGTTGTTTTTATGTGGGCATAACCACTTGGTATAGATTCGTCCTTGATACGATTACCGATGGTAATTTCTTGATGTGTCATTCTCTAGATGCTTTGAATGCTATGGGAAATCTTGCGGGATCACCACCTATTTTGGTTAATGAAACAACTTTAACTCTCGAGCATGTTACGGAAAGAATAGATGCTATTGAAAAGAAAATGCTTACCGAAGAACATATTGAAAACTTGGATAAAAATATGCATAATTTTGCTACTAAATTTGGGTCAAAAGCGGGAGAAGTTTTTAAGTAGCTAAAAGAAAAGGGGACCGTAATTCATGAAAGAATTGAAGAAAGCCCGTCTCGGATTGATAAACTAGAAGAAATCTTTAGTAATCTAAGCACGGATTTTGCTTCCGCTAAAACTATTGAAAAAACTCCCGTAAAAATTAGCAAGATTCTCAAGTTACTAAGAACAAAGGAGCAACTTGTAGTAATAAAGGAGACCTTAGGAAGATTAGTATTCACCCCGATTTTATTTAAGTAATAAGAGACCCTATCTGCAAGAATGAATTCCCCAAACTTGTTCCTAGAAGTATTGTTGTTGAAAATTTATATGCTAAATCTTTGAATAATTCTAAGTGTTTGATTTAAGAGTTGGAAAATAAAGACGACAATACTTGAATCTTTGCATTATGCCTAGCTAGGGGCGTAAAACGATAGCGCTTGTTGGGAGGCAACCCAATGAATAAAATTTATGTTTGTCTTTTTCTTTCTGTTCTTGAGTGTTTGCACAATTATGCTACTGTTATGATTGTTTTTTTATGTTTTAGTTAGTGTTTGTGACAAGCAAAGCCTTTGGGATCATGTTGGGTGTTAGTTGCTTTGATCTTGTTGGAAAGCACAAACTTTTGTGTCCAGTAAAATAATTTTTAAAAATCACAGAAGCGACGAAAAATTCTGAATTTTTTACACAAGATTTATATACAAATTTCCCATGTTTTCCTATTTTTTCAGAAGTTTTGGAGTTATAGAAGTATTGAAAGTTTTCAGATTGCTACAGACTGTTCTGTTTTTGACAGATTCTGTTTTCTTTGCGTTGTGTGCTTATTTTGATGAATCTATGGACTCTTTCAGGGGGTTTGAACCATAGCAAAGTTGGAATACAGTAGATATAATGCAAAAAAAGAATGGGTTTGCAACAGTACTTATAGTAGAGATTTTCTTTGTTATACTAACGGATCTCATGAAGGTTTTGTTGAGTTTTGTGTGATCGGAGTTTTCAAGTTTTGGGTGAGATCACGATGGATGAAGGAATAAGGAGTAAGAAGAGCCTAAGCTTGGGGATGCCCATGGCATCCCAAGCTATTATCTAAAGAGAAACAAGCAACTAAGTTTGGGGATGCCCGAGTGGCATCCCCTCTTTCTCCTAACGACCATCGGTATTTTACTTGGAGCTATATTTTTATTTGTCACATATCATGAGTTTTGCTTGGAGCGTCTTGTATGATATGAGTCTTTGCTTGTTTTGTTTTTTATTTTGTGTTATGTATCCTTGCTGTACACACCTATTTGAGAGAGCCAAAATTATGCTATGACTTGTTAGAATTGCTCTCTATGCTTCACTTAAATCTTTTTGAGCTATGGAATTGCTCTAGTGCTTCACTTATATCTTTTTGAGCATGGTGTGCTTTAGTATTTTTGAAGAAATGCTCTCATGCTTCACTTAGATTTATTTGAGAGTTAGTAATTTTTTTAAGAAATTCTCTCTTGCTTCACTTAAATTATTTTGAGAGAAGAAAATTTTTATGCTCATGTTCTTCACCTAGATTTGTTTGAGCTATCAAAAGCACCATATAAATTAGTCCCAAAGTGATAGATATTCAAGAGGGATATAATAAAAACTTTCATGAAGATCATTGGACAAAATAAACTTGATTCCTTGTAATAGCTTTGCGATATGACGATATAATATGTGAGTCATGTTGATGAGTAATTATGCTTTAGTAAGAATATTGGTGTTAAGGTTTGTGATTCCCTATGCGAGCATGAAAGTCAATAGTTGTGCAATGAAATTACATCCTACTTATGGTGCATTATTCGGTTTTAGTTATGCTTAGTGCTCGCTTATGAGATTTTTCGTTTCTTGGTTGGATGCTCCTCAATCTTTTGCTAGCCTTCATTTGCATTAAGTATGATCCCTACTTGTGCATCCAAAATCCTTAAAACTAGTTTTGCCATATGAGTCCACTATACCTACCTATATGCGGTATTCTTTTGCCGTTCTAAGCAAATTTGTATGCGCCATCTCTAATTTTCAAAATAAATTTCTCTTTTGTGTGCTCGTACCGCTCATGAAACGGTAGGGGGTGGCTGATATTTTTCCATGCTAGATGTGTTATTCTCAAGATGAGTGTTCATTCACTTGTCATTGCATGAGAGTACGGCAAAGGTATTAGGGATGCCCAGTCCCGAACTGAATAATGCATTTACTTTATGCTGTCAAATAATAAATTCCTTGAAAAGTGTTGGTATGGACGGCACCCGTGAATTCGGTTAGCCGTGGAATGTGAAAGTATGGTGGAAAAAGGAATAAACTTTATTTTCTATTTGGGAACCGCCTATGATATATCTAGCATGGAAAGTATTGGGAACTACTCGACCGTTTTCGTTGATAGGAAAAGCATGCCACCCAAAATGTTTTTATCTCTATCTTTTTTGCTTTGAGCTCTGGCACCTGTACAAATCCCTACTTCCCTCCGTGAAGGGCCTTTCTATTTACTTTATGAAATTTTTATTTTGAGTCTCCATCTTCTCTTATAAAGCACCAACTAAGGGGTACTATGATCGTACTTGAGCATTGGGTGTAGCTAATATGCGAGTGTGTTTCATGAATGGATCAATGATTGAGAATAATGGGCTAGGGATAACATGCTTTAGTATTGATATTTTGAAAGACATGGTTGCTTGTTGATACGCTCGAGTATTGAAATCTTCATGTCAAAACTAGACTATTGCTTTGAACCATATAAAATGTCCAAATGTCCATGCTACAAAGAAAAGAATATGTGATGAACATGTTAGGCAGTATTCCACATCAAAAATTCTATTTTTATCATTTACATACTCGAGGACGAGCATAAATTAAGCTTGGGGATGCTGATACATCTCCAACGTATCTATAATTTTTTATTGTTCCATGCTGTTATATTATCATTCTTGGATGTTTTACCATAATTTTATAGCAACTTTATATCATTTTTTGGGACTAACCTATTGACATAGTGCCCAGTGCCAGTTGCTATTTTTTGCTTGTTTTTTACATCCCAGAAAATCAATACCAAACGGAGTCCAAACATAGCGAAACTTTTTGGAGAATTTTTCTGGGCCAGAAGACACATGATGGGCCAAAGAAGTACCAGAGGGGTGCCCCAAGGGGGGCACAACCCACCTGGGCGCGCCTGGGGGCCCAGGCGCGCCCTGGTGGGTTGTGCCAACCTCGGTGGCCTCCCGCAATGCCTCTTTGCTCTATAAATACCCCAATATTCCAGAAACCCAAGGGAAGACGACGAAAATCAATTCCAGCTACCGCAAGTTCCAGAAACAACAGATCCAATCTAGACACCATCACGGAGGGGTTCATCATCCTCATTGGTGCCTCTCCGATGATGCGTGAGTAGTTCATTGTAGACCTACGGGTCCGTAGTTAGTAGCTAGATGGCTTCCTCTCTCTCTTTTGATTCTCAATACAATGGTCTCTTGGAGATCTATTTGATTTAACTCTTTTGGTGGTGTGTTTGTTGGGATCCGATGAACTTTGAATTTATGATCAGATCTATGTTTTTATCCATGAAAGTTATTTGAGTCTTTTGATCTCTTATATGCATGATTACTTATAGCCTCGTATTTCTTCTTCGAATCTTTGGTTTAGTTAGGCCGACTAGATCAATTTTTTTGCCATGGGAAGAGGTGCTTTGTGATGGCTTCGATCTTACGGTGCTTGATCCCAGTGACAGAAGGGGAAACGACACGTATGTATCGTTGCTATTAAGGATAACAAGATGGTGTACATTTCTACATAAATAGATCTTGTCTACATCATGTCATCGTTCTTATTGCATTACTCCATTTCTCCATGAACTTAATACACTAGATGCATGTTGGATAGTGGTCGATGTGTGGAGTAATAGTAGTAGATGCAGGCAGGAGTCGGTCTACTAATCTTGGATGTGATGCCTATGTAATGATCATTGCCCGGATATCGTCATGATTATTTAAAGTTCTATCAATTGCCCAATAGTAATTTCTTTACCCACCGTATGCTATATTTCTCGAGAGAAGCCACTAGTGAAATCTACGGCCCTCGGGTCTCTTCTTTATCATATTTGCCTTCGAGATCTATTTTTATTTGCTTTTATTTTCAGATCTATTAATCCAAAAACACAAAAATACCTTGCCACAATTTATTGTTATTTATTTTATCTTGCGTTCCCGCGAGCTCTATTTATCCAATCTACTATAACTTTACCTATCTTTTTACCGTGAGGGATTGACAACCCCTCTTTTACGTCGGGTTGCAAGTATTTGTTCTTTGTGTGCAGGTACCGTTCACGTAGTGTTGCGTGGTTCTCCTACTGGTTTGATAACCTTGGTCTCATCATTGAGGGAAATACCTCCCGTAGCTGTGCTGCATCATCCCTTCCTCTTTGGGGAAACACCAACGTAGTTCAAGCCGCATCAACATACAATGGGTGTAAGACAGTTTTGCACATGCAGAATACTTGGGTTAAACTTGACGAGCCTAGCATGTACAGACATGGTCTCGGAACACTGGAGACCGAAAGGTCGAACGTGAGTCATATAGTAGATATGATCAACATAGAGATGTTCACCATTGATAACTACCCCATCCCACGTGATGATCGAACATGGGTTAGTTGATTTGGATCATGTATCACTTAGATAACTTGAGGGATGTTAATTTAAGTGGGAGTTCATTAGTAATTTGATTAATTGAACTATCATGAACTTAGTCTTAATAGTTTTGCAGATCTATGTTGTAGATCAATGGCCCGTGCTACCGTTCCCCTAAATTTTAATGCGTTCCTAGAGAAAGCTAAGTTGAAAGATGATGGTAGCAACTACACGGACTGGGTCCGTAACTTGAGGATTATCCTCATTGCTGCACAAAAGAATTATGTCCTTGATGCACCGCTAGGTGACAAACCCGCTCCCGCTAATCTAGACGTTGTGAACGCCTAGCAAACGCGGTCTGATGACTACTCAATAGTTCAGTGTGCCATGCTTTACGGCTTAGAACCGGGACTTCAAAGACGTTTTGAACGTCATGGAGCATATGACATGTTCCAAGAGCTGAAATTGATATTTCAAGCTAATGCCCGGGTTGAGAGATATGAAGTCTCCAACAAGTTCTATAGCTGCAAGATGGAAGAGAACAGTTCTGTCAGTGAACACATACTCAAAATGTCTGGGTATCATAACCACTTGACTCAGCTGGGAGTTGATCTTCCAGTTGATAGTGTTATTGACAGAGTTCTTCAGTCACTGCCACCAAGCTACAAAGGCTTCGTGATGAACTATAATATGCAAGGGATGACGAAAACGATTCCCGAGCTCTTCGCAATGCTTAAGGCCGCGGAGGTAGAAATCAAGAAGGAGCATCAAGTGTTGATGGTTAACAAGACCACTAGTTTCAAGAAAAAGGGCAAGGGAAAGAAAGGGAACTTAAAGAAGAATGGCAAGCAAGTTGCCGCTCCCGTGAAGAAGCCCAAAACTGGACCCAAGCCTGAAACAGAGTACTTCTACTGCAAAGGGAATGGTCATTGGAAGCGGAACTGCCCCAAATACTTGGCGGATAAGAAGGATGGCAAAGTGAACAACATGTTATTGATGTGTACCTTACTAGTGTTCATAGTAGCCCCTGGGTATTTGATACCAGTTCAGTTGCTAAGATTAGTAACTCAAAACGGGACTTGCAGAATGAACAGGGACTTAGTTAAGGATGAGGTGACGATGTGTGTTGGAGGTAATTCCAAGGTTGATACGATCACCATCGCACACTCCCTCTACCTTCGGGATTAGTGTTGAACCTAAATAAATGTTATTTGGTGTTTGCGTTGAGCATGAATACGATTAGATCATGTTTATTGCAATACGGTTATTCATTTAAATCAGAGAATAATTGTTGTTCTGTTTACATGAATAAAACTGAGTGCTTCTACTACAAAGGAAATGGTCACTGGAAGCGGAACTGCCCCAAATACTTGACGGATAAGAAGGATGGCAAAGTGAACAAAGGTATATTTGATATACATGTTATTGATGTGTACCTTACTAATGCTTGTAGTAGCGTCTGGGTATTTGATACTGGTTCGGTTGCTCATATTTGTAACTCGAAACAGGAGCCGCAGAATAAACGAAGATTGGCTAAGGACGAGGTGACGATGCGTGTCGGGAATGGTTTCAAGGTCGATGTGATCGCCATTGGCACGCTACCTCTACATCTACCTTTGGGATTAGTTTTAGACCTCAATAACTGTAATTTGGTGCCAGCGTTGGGCATGAACATTATATCTGGATCTTGTTTATTGCGAGACGGTTATTCATTTAAGTCAGAGAATAATGATTGTTCTATTTATATGAGTAATATCTTTTATAGTCACGCATCTTTGATGAATGGTCTATTCTTGTTGAATCTCGATCGTAGTGATACACATATTCATAATATGTTGGGAATCGTTGCAGAAATTAAATTTTTTTCTACGCATCACCAAGATCAATCTATGGAGAGACTAGCAACGAGAGAGAGGGGAGTGCATCTTCATACCCTTAAAGATCGCGATGTGAAGCGTTACAAGAACGCGGATGAAGGAGTCGTACTCGTAGCGATTCAGATCGCGGTTGATTCCGATCTAAGCGCCGAACAACGGCGCCTCCGCGTTCAACACACGTGCAGCCCGGTGACGTCTCCCATGCCTTGATCCAGCAAGGAGAGAGGGAGAGGTTGGGGAAGACAACTTCAGCAGCAGCGCGACGGCGTGGTGGTGTTGGAGCAGCGTGGTACTCCGGCAGGGCTTCGCCAAGCACCGCGGAACGAGGAGGAGGTGTTGGAGAGGGGGAGGGCTGGGCCTTGGATGTGGTGCGGCTGCCCTCCCTCCTCCCCTCTATTTATAGGGCGAAGGGGGAAGGGGGCCGGCCCCTCTAGATGAGATCTAGAGGGGGGCGGCGGCCAAGGGGAGGGGGCTTGCCCCCCAAGCCAAGGGGGGCGCCCCCCTTAGGGTACCCCCCCAACCCTAGGCGCATGGGCCCTAGGGGGGATGGCGCCCAGCCCACTTAGGGGCTGGTTCCCTTCCACATACAGCCCATAGGGCCCTCCGGGGCAGGTGGACCCTCCCGGTGGACCCCCGGAACCCCTTTGGTGGTCCCGGTACAATACCGGCAAACCCCCGAATACTTCCGGTGACCGTATGATGACTTCCCATATATAAATCTTCACCTCCGGACCATTCCAGAACTCCTCGTGACATCCGGGATCTCATCCGGGACTCCTAACAACATTCGGTAACCACGTACAAACTTTCCCTATAACCCTAGCGTCATCGAACCTTAAGTGTGTAGACCCTACGGGTTCGGGAATCATGCAGACATGACCGAGACATCTCTCCGGACAATAACCAACAGCGGGATCTGGATACCCATGTTGGTTCCCACATGTTCCATGATGATCTCATCGGATGAACCACGATGTCGAGGATTCAATCAATCCCGTATACAATTCCCTTTGTCAATCGGTAGGTTACTTGCCCGAGATTCGATCGTCGGTATCCCAATACCTCGTTCAATCTCGTTACTGGCAAGTCACTTTACTCGTTTTTGTAATGCATGATCCCATGACTAACTGCTTAGACACATTGAGCTCATTATGATGATGCATTACCGAGTGGGCCCAGAGATACCTCTCCGTCACACGGAGCGACAAATCCCAGTCTCGATTCGTGCCAACCCAATAGACACTTTCGGAGATACCCGTAGTGCACCTTTATAGCCACCTAGTTACGTTGTGATGTTTGGCACACCCAAAGCATTCCTATGGTATCTGGGAGTAGCACAATATCATGGTCTAAGGAAATGATACTTGACATTAGAAAAGCTTTAGCAGACGAACTACACGATCTTGTGCTATGCTTAGGATTGGGTCTTGTCCATCACATCATTCTCCTAATGACGTGATCCCGTTATCAACGACATCCAATGTCCATGGTCAGGAAACCGTAACCATCTATTGATCAACGAGCTAGTCAACTAGAGGCTCACTAGGGACATGTTGTGGTCTATGTATTCACACATGTATTACGATTTCCGGATAACACAATTATAGCATGAACAATAGACAATTATCATGAACAAGGAAATATAATAATAACCATTTTATTATTGCCTCTAGGGCATATTTCCAACATAATATTGATGCCAAAAGATGCAAAGTTGATAATGCTAGTGCAACATACTTGTGGCACTGCCGTTTAGGTCATATTGGTGTAAAGCGCATGAAGAAACTCTATGCGGATGGACTTTTGGAATCACTTGATTATGAATAATTTGATACTTGCGAACCATGCCTCATGGGCAAGATGACTAAAACTCCGTTCTCTGGAACAATGGAGCGAGCTAATGACTTATTGGAAATAATACATACCGATGTATGCGGTCCGATGAGTATTGAGGCACACGGCGGGTATCGTTATTTTCTAACCTTTACAGATGATTTGAGTAGGTATGGGTATATCTACTTAATGAAACACAAATCTGAAATATTTAGAAAGTTCAAAGAATTTCAGAGTGAAGTAGAGAATCATCGTAACAAGAAAATAAAGTTACTACGATCTGATCGTGGAGGTGAATATTTGAGTTACGAGTTTGGCCTTCATTTAAAACAATGTGGAATTGTTTCGCAACTCACGCCACCTGGAACACCACAACGTAATGGTGTGTCCGAACGTCGGAACCGTACTTTATTAGATATGGTGTGTTCTATGATGTCTCTTACCGATTTACCACTATCGTTTTGGGGTTATGCATTAGAGATAGCCGCATTCACATTAAATAGGGCACCGTATAAATCCGTTGAGACGACACCGTATGAACTATGGTTTGGCAAGAAACCTAAGCTGTCTTTATTAAAGTTTGGGGATGCAACGCTTATGTCAAAAGGCTTCAGCCTGATAAGCTCGAACCTAAATCGGAGAAGTGCGTCTTCATAGGACTCTAAGGAAACTATCGGGTACACCTTCTACCACAGATCCGAAGGCAAGATCTTTGTTGCCAAGAATGGGTCCTTTCTAGAGAAGGAGTTTCTCTCGAAAGAAGTGAGTGGGAGGAAAGTGGAACTTGATGAGGTAGCTGTACCTTCTCTCGAATTGGAAAGTAGCACATCACAGAAAACCGTTCCCGTGATGCCTACACCAACTAGAGAGGAAGCTAAGAGCATCTCCAGCCGTTTGGGCCCCCAGGACGCCAAAAAAACGCCGTCTGGGGCGATTGTGTTCACAGTTGTCGCCCCCAGGTCGCCCCCAAAATCGCGCAAACTCGGCGATCTGATATGAATCTGGCACAAACTCGGCGTTTTTTCATTGAAATTTGTACAAAAACAGAGAAACATACAAACTACGCTGATACGTCTCCAACGTATCTATAATTTTTGATTGTTCCATGCTATTATATTATCTTTTTTGGATGTTTTATATGCATTAATATGCTATTTCATATCATTTTTGGGACTAACCTATTAACCTAGAGCCCAGTGCCAGTTTCTGTTTTTTCCTTGTTTTAGAGTTTCGCAAAAAAGGAATACCAAACGGAATAAAACTTTCGCAATGACTTTTCTTGGACCAGAAGACACCCAGGAGACTTGGAGTGCAAGTCAGAAGAGCCATGAGGCAGCCACAAGGGTGGAGGGCACGCCCAGGGGGGTAGGGCGCGCCCCCAACCTTGTGGGCCCTTCGGTGACCCCCTGACCTAGATCTTCCTCCTATATATACTCTTATACCCCAAAAACATCCAGGGGAACCACGAAACCACTTTTCCACCGCCGCAACCTTCTGTACCCGTGAGATCCCATCTTGGGGCCTTTTCCGGCATCCTGTCGGAGGGGATTCGATCACGGAGGGCTTCTACATCAACACCATTGCCTCTCCGATGAAGCGTGAGTAGTTTACCTCAGACCTACGGGTCCATAGCTAGTAGCTAGATGGCTTCTTCTCTCTCTTTGATTCTCAATACAAAGTTCTCTTCGATGTTCTTGGAGATCTATTCGATGTAATACTCTTTGGCGGTGTATTTTCCGAGATCCGATGAATTGTGGATTTATGATCAGCTTATCTATGAATATTATTTGAATCTCCTCTGAATTCTTATATGCATGATTTGATATCTTTACAAGTCTCTTCGAACTATCGATTTGGTTTGGCCAACTAGATTGGTTTTTCTTGCAATGGGAGAAGTGCTTAGCTTTGGGTTCAATCTTGTGGTGTCCTTTCCCAGTGATAGTAGGGGCAGCAAGGCACGTATTTTATTGTTGCCATCGAGGATAAAAAGATGGGGTTTTCATCATAAGGCTTGAGTTAATTCCTCTACATCATGTCATCTTTCTTAAAGTGTTACTCCGTTCTTTATGAACTTAATACTCTAGATGCATGCTGGATAGCGGTCGATGTGTGGAGTAATAGTAGTAGATGCAGAATCATTTCGGTCTACTTGACACGGACGTGATGCCTATATTCATGATCACTGCCTTAGATATCGTCATAACTTTGCGCTTTTCTATCAATTTCTCGGCAGTAATTTGTTCACCCACCGTAATAATTTCTATCTTCAGAGAAGCCTCTAGTGAAACCTATGGCCCCCGGGTCTATTTTCCATCATACAAGTTTCCGATCTACAATTCTAGTTTCCTATTTACTTTCTTTGCAATCTTTTACTTTCCGTTCCATAAACCAAAAATACCAAAAATATTACTTTACCGTTTATCCATCTCTATCAGATCTCATGTTGCAAATAACCGTGAAGGGATTGACAACCCCTTTATCGCGTTGGGTGCAAGGTTGGTGTTTGTTTGTGCAGGTATTCGGTGGCTTGCGCATTGTCTCCTACTGTATTGATACCTTGGTTCTCAAAACTGAGGGAAATACTTACGCTACTTTGCTGCATCACCCTTTCCTCTTCAAGGGAAAAACCAACGCAAGCTCAAGAGGTAGCAAGAAGGATTTCTAGTGCCGTTGCCGGGGAGATCTACGCCAAGCAAAGACATACCAAGTACCCATCATAAACTCTCATCCCTCACATTACATTATTCGCCATTCGCTTCTCATTTTCCTCTCCCCCACTTTTAAAACGATTTTCGAAAAGATTCGCCTTTTCTTCGCCCCTCTTCCGTTCGTCTTCTTCGTTTGGTTTTTGTGTGCTCGTGTGTTGGATTGCTTGCTTTGTCACGATGGCTCAAGATAACACCAAATTGTGTGACTTTTCCAACACCAATAATAATGACTTTATTAGTACTCCGATTGCTCCCGATGCTAATGCGGAATCTTGTGAAATTAATACTGCTTTGCTGAATCTTGTTATGAAAGATCATTTTTCCGGCCTTCCCAATGAAGATGCCGCATCCCATCTTAATAATTTCATTGATTTGTGCGATATATGAAAGAAGAAAAAAATGTGGATAATGATATTGTTAAATTGACGCTATTTCGGTTCTCGCTTAGGGATCGTGCTAAAACTTGGTTTTCATCTTTGCCTAAAAATAGTATTGATTCATGGAACAAGTGTAAAGATGCTTTTATTTCCAAGTATTTTCCTCCCGCTAAGATCACCTCCCTTAGGAATGATATTATGAATTTTAAGCAACTTGATCATGAACGTGTTGCACAATCTTGGGAGAGGATGAAATTGCCCTACTCATGGTTTGAATTTGTGGATGATTATACAATTTTTTTATGCCGGATTGAATTTTGCTTCTAGAAATCTTTTAGATTCAGCCGCGGGAGGCACTTTTATGGAAATTACTTTAGGAGAAGCTACTAAACTCCTAGATAATATTATGGTTAATTATTCTCAATGGCATACCGAAAGATCTTCCACTAGTAAAAAAGTGCATGCGATTGAAGAAATAAATGTTTTGAGTGGAAAGATGGATGAGCTTATGAAATTGTTTGCTTATAAGAGTGCTCCTATTGATCCTAATGATATGTCTTTGTCTACTTTGGTTGAAAACAATAATGAATCTATGGATGTGAATTTTGTTGGTAGGAACAATTTTGGTAATAACACGTATATAGGTAATTTTAATCCTAGGCCTTTTCCTAGTAATTCCTCTAATAATTATGGTAATTCCTACAATAATTCTTATGGAAATTATAATAAGATGCCCTCTGAATTTGAGAATAGTGTTAAAGAATTTATTAGTTCGCAAAAGAATTTCAATGCTTTGATTGAAGAAAAACTGCTTAAGATTGATGATTTGGCTAGGAACGTGGATGTAATTTCTCTTGATGTTGATTCTTTGAAACTTAGATCTATTCCACCTAAGCATGATATCAATGAGTCTCTCAAAGCCATGAGAGTTTCCATTGATGAGTGCAAAGAAAGAACCGCTAAGATGCGTGCTAAGAAAGATTGGTTTATAAAAGCGCGTTCTTCTAGTTTCCGTGAAAATAATGATGAAGAGCTTAAAGTGATTGATGTGACTCCTATTGAATATTTGTTTTCCAATGTAAATCTTGATAAATATGGTACTGGAGATGAGTCAACTTTAGTTAGAAGGCATCCCAATGATTCGGAGTTTTTAGATCTTGATGCAAAAATTGATAAAAGTGGGATTGTAGAGGTCAAAACTTTAGATAGCAATGAACCCACTATTTTGGATTTCAAGGACTTTAATTATGATAATTGCTCTTTTATAGATTGTATTTCCTTGTTGCAAACCATGTTGAATTCTCCTCATGCTTATAATCAAAACAAAGCTTTTACTAAACACATCGTTGATGCTATGATGCAATCTTATGAAGAAAAGCTTAATTTGGAAGTTTCTATCCCTAGGAAACTTTATGATGAGTGGGAGCCTACTATTAAGATTAATATTAAATATTATGAATGCTATGCTTTGTGTGATTTGGGTGCTAGTGTTTCCATGATTCTGAAAACTTTATGTGATGTGTTAGGTTTCCTTGAATTTGACGATTGTTCCTTAAATTTGCATCTTGCGGATTGCACTATTAAGAAACCTATGGGAAGAATTAATGATGTTCTTATTGTTGCAAATAGGAATTATGTGCCCGTAGATTTCATTGTTCTTGATATAGATTGCAATCCTACATGTCCTATTATTCTTGGTAGACCTTTCCTTAGAACGATTGGTGCAATTATTGATATGAAAGGAGGAAACATTAGATTTCAATTTCCTTTAAGGAAACGCATGGAACACTTCCCTAGAAAGAAAATTCTACTACCTTATGAATCTATTATGAGAGCCACTTATGAATTGCATGCCAAAGATGATAACACTTAGATCTATTCGTGTTTTATGCCTAGCTAGGGGCGTTAAACAATAGCGCTTGTTGGGAGGCAACCCAATTTTATTTTTGTTCTTGCTTTTTAGGTCCTGTTTAGCAATATATATTTCATCTAGCCTCTGATTAGATGTGGTTTTGTGTTTTAATTAGTGTTTGTGCCAAGTAAGACCTATGGGATAACCTACGATGATAGTTGATTTGATCTTGTTGAAAAACAGAAACTTTGCGCTCGGTCCCAGAATTTTTAAAAATCACACAAGTGTCGAAAAACTCTGATTTTTTTACAGTAGATTGATATACAAATTTACGAGGACTTCCTATTTTTCAGGATTTTTGGAGTTACAGAAGTATGCGAACTAGTAAGATTACTACATGCTGCTCTGTTTTTGACAGATTCTGTTTTTCACGTGTTGTTTGCTTATTTTGATGCATCTATGGCTAGTATCGGGGGGGGGGGGGGGGGGGGGGGGGGGTATGAACCATGGAAAAGTTGGAATACAGTAGATATTACACCAATATAAATAAATAATTAGTTCACAACAGTACCAAAAGTGGTGATTTATTTTCTTATACTAACGGAGCTTACGAGATTTTCTGTTGAGTTTTGTGTTGTGAAGTTTTCAAGTTTTGGGTAAGGATTTGATGGACTATGGAATAAGGAGTGGCAAGAGCCTAAGCTTGGGGATGCCCAAGGTACCCCAAGGTAATATTCAAGTATGTCAAAAAGCCTATGCTTGGGGATGCCTCGGGAAGGCATCCCCTCTTTCGTCTTCGTCTATCGGTAACTTTACTTGAGGCTATATTTTTATTCACCACATGATACGTGTTTTGCTTGGAGCGTCTTGTATGATTTGAGTTTTTTCTTTTTAGTTTGCCACAATCATCCTTGCTGTACACACCTTTTGAGAGAGACACGCATGAATCGTGATTTATTAGAATACTCTATGTGCTTCACTTATATCTTTTGAGCTAGGCAATTTTGCTCTAGTGCTTCACTTATATCTTTTTAGAGCACGACGGTGGTTTTATTTTATAGAAATTGATGAACTCTCGTACTTCACTTATATTATTTTGAGAGTCTTTAGAACAGCATGCTAATTTGCTTTGGTTATAAAATTAGTCCTAATATGATAGACATCCAAGAGGGATATAATAAAAACTTTCATATAAAGTGCATTGAATACTATGAGAAGTTTGATTCCTTATGATTGTTTTGAGATATGAAAATGGTGATATTAGAGTCATGCTAGTAAGTAGTTGTGAATTTGAGAAATACTTGTGTTAAGGTTTGTAAGTCCCGTAGCATGCACGTATGGTGAACCGTTATGTAAAGAAGTTGGAGCATGAGATGTTTTTTGATTGTCTTCCTTATGAGTGGCGGTCGGGGATGAGCGATGGTCTTTTCCTACCAATCTATCCCCCTAGGAGCATGCGCGTAGTACTTTGTTTCGATGACTAATAGATTTTTGCAATAAATATGTGAGTTCTTTATGACTAATGTTGAGTTCATGGATTATATGCACTCTCACCTTTCCACCATTGCTAGCCTCTCTTGTACCGCGCAACTTTCGTCGGTACCATAAACCCACCACATATCCTTCCTCAAAACAGCCACCATACCTACCTATTATGGCATTTCCATAGCCATTCCGAGATATATTGCCATGCAACTTTCCACCGTTCCATTTATTATGACACGCACCATCATTGTCATATTGCTTTGCATGATCATGTAGTTGACATCGTATTTGTGGCAAAGCCACCGTTCATCATAATTTTAATACATGTCGCTCTTGATTCATTGCACATCCCGGTACACCGCCGGAGGCATTCACATAGAGTCATATTTTTGTTCTAGTATCGAGTTGTAATTCTTGAGTTGTAAGTAAATAGAAGTGTGATGATTTTCATTATTAGAGCATTGTCCCATGTGAGGAAAAAAAAGAGAGAAAGGCCAAAAAAAAGAGAAGGCCCAAAAAAAAGAGAAAAGAAAAAAATAAAAGAAAAAAAAAAGAAAAAAAAGAGAGAAGGGATAATGTTACTATCCTTTATGCCACACGTGTGCTTCAAAGTAGCACCATGATCTTCATGATAGAGAGTCTCCTATGTTATCATTTTCATATACTAGTGGGAATTTTTCATTATAGAACTTGGCTTGTATATTCCAATGATGGGCTTCCTCAAACGCCCTAGGTCTTCATGAACAAGCAAGTTGGATGCACACCCACTTAGTTTTCTTTTTGAGCTTTCATAAACTTATAGCTCTAGTGCATCCGTTGCATGTCAATCCCTACTCACTCACATTGATATCTATTAATGGGCATCTCCATAGCCCGTTGATACGCCTAGTTGATGTGAGACTATCTCCTTCTTTTTTATCTTCTCCACAACCACCTTCTATTCCACATATAGTGCTATGTCCATGGCTTACGCTCATGTATTGCGTGAAAGTTGAAAAGGTTTGAGAACGTCAAAAGTATGAAACAATTGCTTGGCTTGTCATCGGGGTTGTGCATGATTTGAATATTTTTTGTGATGAAGATGGAGCATAGCCAGACTATATGATTTTGTAGGGATAAGCTTTCTTTGGCCATGTTATTTTGAGAAGACATAACTATTTTGTTAGTATGTTTGAAGTATTATTGTTTCTATGTCAATATAAACTTTTGTTTTGAATCTTACGGATCTGAACATTCATGCCACAATAAAGAGAATTACATGGATAAATATGTTAGGTAGCATTCCACACCAAAAATTCTGTTTTTATCATTTACCTACTCGAGGACGAGCATGAATTAAGCTTGGGGATGCTTGATATGTCTCCAACGTATCTATAATTTTTGATTGTTCCATGCTATTATATTATCTGTTTTGGATGTTTTATATGCATTAATATGCTATTTTATATGATTTTTGGGACTAACCAATAGCCCAGTGCCAGTTTCCGTTTTTCCTTGTTTTAGAGTTTCGCAGAAAGGGAATACTAAACGGAGTCCAAACGGAATAAAACTTTCGCGATGGTTTTTCTTGGACGAGAAGACACCAGGAGACTTGGAGTACAAGTCAGAAGAGCCACGAGGCGGCCACAAGGGTGGAGGGCGCGCCTAGGGGGGTAGGCCGTGCCCCCCAACCTTGTGGGCCCCTCGGTGACCCCCTGACCTAGATCTTCCTCCTATATATACTCTAATACCCCAAAAACATCCACGGGAACCATGAAACCACTTTTCCACCGCCGCAACCTTCTGTACCCGTGAGATCCCATCTTGGGGCCTTTTCCTGCATCCTGGCGGAGGGGGATTCGTGTTGGAAATATGCCCTAGAGGCAATAATAAAATGGTTATTATTATATTTCCTTGTTCATGATAATTGTCTAATGTTCATGCTATAATTGTATTAACCGGAAACCATAATACATGTCTGAATACATAGATCACAACGTGTCCCTAGTGAGCCTCTAGTTGACTAGCTCGTTGATCAATAGATGGTTGTGGTTTCCTGACCATGGACATTGGATGTCGTTGATAATGGGATCACATCATTAGGAGAATGATGTGATGGACAAGACCCAATCCTAAGCATCGCACAAGATTGTGTAGTTCATTTGCTAAAGATTTTCTAATGTCAAGTATCATTTCCTTAGACCATGAGATTGTGCAACTCTCGGATACCGTAGGAATGCTTTGGGTGTTTCAAACGTCACAACGTAACTGGGTGACTATAAAGGTGCACTACAGGTATTTCCGAAAGTGTCTGTTGGGTTGGCACGAATTGAGACTGGGATTTGTCACTCCGTATGACAGAGAGGTATCTCTGGGCCCACTCGGTAATGCATCATCATAATGAGCTCAATGTGACTAAGGAGTTAGCCACGGGATCATGTATTACGGAACGAGTAAAGAGACTTGCCGGTAACGAGATTGAAGAAGGTATGGGGATACCGACGATCGAATCTCGGGCAAGTAACATACCGATGGACAAAGGGAATTGTATACAGGATTGATTGAATCCCCGACATCATGGTTCATCCGATGAGATCATCGTGGAACATGTGGGAGCCAATATGGGTATCCAGATCCCGCTATTGGTTATTGGCCGGAGAGGTGTCTCGGTCATGTCTGCATGGTTCCCGAACCTATAGGGTCTACACACTTAAGGTTCAGTCACGCTAGAGTTGTAATGGGAATTGTATGTGGTTACCGAAAGTTGTTCGAAGTCCCAGATGAGATCCCGAATGTCACGAGGAGTTCTGGAATGGTCCGGAGGTGAAGATTTATATATGGGAAGTCCAGTTTCAGTCGCCGGAAGGTTTCGGGGGTTATCGGTATTGTACCGGGACCAACGAAAGGTGTCCGGGGGTCCACCGGGTAGGGCCACCTGCCCCGGAGGGCTTAGTGGGCTGAATATGGGTGGGGACCAGCCCCTTAGTGGGCTGGTGCGCCCCCAAAGGGCCCAAGGCGCCTAGGGTTGGAAACCCTAGGGGGTGGGGGCGCCTCCCACCTGCTTGGGGGGCAAGTCTCCCCCCTTGGCCGCCGCCCCCCTCTAGATGCATCTAGGGGGGCCGGCCCCCTCTCCCCTTCACCCTATAAATAGTGGGGGGGAGGGGTGGGAGGGCAGCCGCACCCAGCCCCTGGCGCAGCCCTCCCCCTCCTACACCTCTTCCTCCTCCATTGAGCTTGGCGAAGCTCTGCCGGAGAACCACGAGCTCCACCACCACGCCGTCGTGCTGCCGAAGTTCTCCCTAAACTTCTCCTCTCCCCTTGCTAGATCAAGAAGGAGGAGACGTCCCCGGGCTGTACGTGTGTTGAACACGGAGGCGCCGTCAGTTCGGCGCTAGATCGGATCTTCCGCGATTTGAATCTCCGCGAGTACGACTCCATCAACCGCGTTCCTTGCAACGCTTCCGCTTAGCGATCTTCAAGGGTATGAAGATGCACTCCCTCTCTCTCGTTGCTAGCATCTCCTAGATTTATCTTGGTGACACGTAGGAATTTTTTTGAATTATTACTACGTTCCCCAACAGTGGCATCATGAGCTAGGTCTATGCGTAGATTCTATGCACGAGTAGAACACAAGTAGTTGTGGGCGATGATTTGGTCAATTTGCTTGCCGTTACTAGTCCTATCTTGATTCGGCGGCATTGTAGGATGAAGTGGCCCGAACCGAGTTTACACGTACGCTTACGTGAGACTGGTTCCACCGCCTGACACGCACTTGTTGCATAAGGTGGCTAGCGGGTGTCTGTCTCTCCCACTTTAGTCGGATCGGATTTGATAAAGAGGGTCCTTATGAAGGGTAAATAGCAATTGGCATATCACCATTGTGGCTTTTGCGTAGGTAAGAAACGTTCTTGCTAGAAACCCATAGCAACCACGTAAAACATGCAACAATAATTAGAGGACGTCTAACTTGTTTTTGCAGGGTATGCTATGTGATGTGATATGGCCAAAAGGATGTGATGAATTATATATGTGATGTATGAGATTGATCATGTTCTTGTAATAGGAATCACGACTTGCATGTCGATGAGTATGACAACCGGCAGGAGCCATAGGAGTTGTCTTAATTTATTGTATGACCTGCGAGTCAATAAAATGCTATGTAATTACTTTACTTTATTGCTAACCGTTAGCCATAGTAGTAGAAGTAATAGTTGGCGAGACAACTTCACGAAGACACGATGATGGAGATCATGGTGTCATGCCGGTGACAATGGTGATCATGCCGCGCCTCGAAGATGAAGATCAAAGGCGCAAGATGATATTGGCCATATCATGTCACTTTATGATTTGCATGTGATGTTTATCATGTTTATATCTTATTTGCTTAGAACGACGGTAGCATAAATAAGATGATCCCTCACTAAAATTTCAAGAAATGTGTTCCCCCTAAGTGTGCACCGTTGTGAAGGTTCATTGTTTCGAAGCACCATGTGATGATCGGGTGTGATAGATTCTAACGTTCGCATACAACGGGTGTAAGCCAGATTTACACATGCCAAACACTTAGGTCGACTTGACGAGCCTAACATGTAGAGACATGGCCTCGGAACACGAGAGACTGAAAGGTCGAGCATGAGTCGTATAGTAGATGCGATCAATATGGAGATGTTCACCATTGATGACTAGTCCGTCTCACGTGATGATCGGACACGGCCTAGTCGATTTGGATCATGTATCACTTAGATGACCAAAGGGATGTCTATCTGAGTGGGAGTTCATTAAATAATTTGATTCGATGAACTTAATTATCATGAACTTAGTCTAAAATTGTCTTTACAATATGTCTTGTAGATCCAATGGCCCACGCTAATGTTGCCCTCAACTTCAACGCGTTCCTAGAGAAAACCAAGCTGGAAGACGATGGAAGCAACTATACGGACTGGGTCCGTAACTTGAGGATCATCCTCATAGCTTCCAAGAAAGCATATGTCCTTGAAGCACCGCTAGATGACGCACCCATTTTCCCAGCAACTCAAGACGTTATGAACGCCTGGCAGTCGCGTAGTGATGATTACTCCCTGTTTCAGTGCGGCATGCTTTACAGCTTAGAACCGGGGCTCCAAATGTGTTTTGAGCAACACGGAGCATATGAGATGTTCCAAGAGCTAAGAATGGTTTTCCAAGCTCATGCCTGGGTCGAGAGATATGAAGTCTCTGACAAGTTCTTCAATTGTAAGATGGAGGAAAACAGTTCTGTCAGCGAGCATATACTCAAAATGTCTGGGTTGCACAACCGCTTGTCTCAGCTGGGAGTTAATCTTCCAGATGACTCAGTCATTTTTTTTGACTATATACTGCAAGGCAATAGCCTCACAGTTCTTTATTAAAACAACGAACCAGATAGTTTACAAAGTTACAAATTAAAGGCAAGGAAAGAGAGGAGAGATTACTTACAAAGAGAGGTTAAGGTAAGGCAGCTATCCAAGAAGTTAGGCTATTCCTATGTTTACATTTGATTCTATGAGCTAAAAGAGAAATGTCATGAATAAAATTTCTCCTCCAAGATCTGAAAGAAGGCAACTCATTCCTGAAAATCTTCCCATTTCGTTGGATCCAAATATTCCAAGTAGCAGTGAAGACTACCTCTGAAAAATGGGAAACCAAAATCCTTCCTAGCAATTGAAGCCATCTCATAAGTAGTCTGGTTAGGTTGAATAATCCATGAAATGCCCAGGTAATTCCAGACCCGTTGACTGAGGCTGCAAGCGAAGAAAAGGTGTGCTCGGTCCTCATGAGAGGCAGAGTGACACAATACACAAGTGTCATCCTGAATAATCCAATGCCGCCGCTGCATCATGTCCCTAGTGTTGAGACAATCCATCAAGAGGAGCCAGCCAAACACCTTAAACTTGAGGGTGCAAGAACATTTCCAGATCCACTTGAAAATGGGATCAACCACAATGTCCGAAAAGCAAGACATGTAATAAATCCTTGACTGGTAATCTCCAGACTTGGATGGCCATTTCCAAACATCCTTTTCCCCCTCCTGTAGATTAACCAAAGGCAGCAAAGCCTGAAGTTGAATAAATTCCTCGAAGGCCTCAGCAGACAGCGGCAGGTGAAAATTGTCGGTTGGGTCTGAAAGTTCCATCATATCCTTAATGGTGAGTGTGTCATCAATCACAAAAGAGTGAAGCCTCGGAAACCGGTGCAGCATGAGAACAACATTATTACCAAGCTGCCATCGATCCAGCCAGAAAACCACCGTATCCCCCGCACACACGTGTGGGACCGCCAACTTGCAAAACCTATCATACAGCTTCAACACATCCCTCCACCAGAACGAACCGCAGCTTTGAGTGACTTGAGGTGGCGCTGCGGCATAATATGTGTCCCAAATGAGAGAGACCCAGGGCACATCCATCTTGTTAAAGAACTTGAAAAGATGCTTGATTAACAAGGCATCATTCTATAAACTTAGGTCTAGAACACCAAGGCCTCCCAAGTTCTTAGGCCGACAGACCAAGTCCCAAGCCGCCAATGATTGCCGTGGTGTATCCGTGTTCCCTCTCCACAAACACTGCCGCATGATTCGTTCAATCTACTTCAAAATGCCCTGTGGCAGCGAAAGAGTGCACAAGAAATATATTGGCATAGAACTAAGAACAGATTGCAAGAGTTGTAGACGGCTCCCTTGATTCAACAGGCAAGAAGACGCAGATAGTCGTCTCTCAATATGATCCACCAAAGGCATCAGATCATATATTGTTGGCCGAGAGGTACCCATGGGCAATCCAAGGTAAGTGAACGGCATGGAACCAACATCACACCCAAGCAAACTAGCAACACGCTTGCCCTCATCATCGCTCATATTGATTGGTATCAGAGAGGACTTACTGAAATTGACCCTCAGTCCAGTTGATTTAGCAAAGACCTCAAGCATTTCCTTGAAAGCAATGAGCTGGCTGTCAATAGTAGGAAGAACAATGAGTGTATCATCCGCGTACTGAACAATCGGATAATCCGTCGAAGATATTGCGATCGGTAAGGTGAGAATGTTCCTTGAGCACATTTCATTTACCACCGATTGAAGTAAGTCAACAGCAATCACAAAGAGCAAAGGAGATAATGGATCTCCTTGCCGAACACCCGATCTACAGACGAAATGATTACCAGGCACTCCATTTAAGAGGACCGAAGAGGAGCCCGTGGACAAAATGCTCTCAATCCAACTTGTCCAACGATTGTCAAAACCCTTACATTTCAAGATCCTGAGAATTAGCTCATGCTCGATGGTGTCAAACGCCTTCATGAAATCAAGCTTTAGAAGAATGATAGGCCTCTTGGAAGCTTTGCATTGGTGAATGTATTCAAAACACCAAGCCAGGCAGTCTTGAATGGATCGACACCGAAGAAAGCCGTATTGGTTGCGGTGAATACATTTCAAAATCACACCCTGAAGACGATTAGCCAAAAGTTTAGTTAAAAACTTCAAGCAAGTATTTGTCAATGATATGGGCCGGAAATCACCAACATATTCAGGGCTCAACTTCTTGGGTATGAGGGTGATAAGAGATGTATTAAGACACTCCAAATTGCACTTCCCATCATAAAATTCTTGGACAAGCTTCATAAAATCCTCCTTCAAAATAGACCACCACTTCTTTAAAAATAGGCCAGTAAACCCGTCTGGTCCCGGAGCACGATCAGTAGGCATGTTCTTAATTACCGCATCCACCTCGGAGTCCAAGAACGGTAAAGATAACTCCTCTAGACCATCAACCCGAGTAATTAATGTGTCTAGATCAAAACCCATTTGAATGCCTTTTGATTGGCCCATTCTTTGATTGAAGTCAGTCCAAAACATCCCAGCCAACTGCTGATGATCAGTGATCACGTCACCATCAACTGACTTGATCAAGGAAATGGTGTTCCTCCGATACCTTTCCGTTGCCATAGCATGGATTTTTTTTGAATTTTCCTCGCCAACTTTGATGTTTCTAATCGTGCAATGTTGTTTCCAATAGATAAACTGCCAATGTAATATATCCTCAAGATGCAATTTAACAATTCTGCGAAAATTGAACTCCGGCCAACTCAAGGGCCTAATTTCCTCAATATCATCAAGAAAAATGATCACCTTATTGCAATCTGCAATGAGAGCTTTGACTGTGGACAGGTTGAGATGCCATTTCTTGAGGGCATATCGGAGTGATTTAAACTTAGCGGAAATGGTTAAGGCAATAGAAGATTTGCCTACTGGCCTGTTCCAAACCTGAGAAACACAATCAGCAAAACCAGGCAAATCAACCCAATAATTCTCAAAGCGAAAAACTTTTGCCTTGGGTATACAGGTGGCAATGGAGACCACACACGGGACATGGTCGGAGGCAGTGCGTGCAAGAGGAAAGACCATCGTGTTGGGGTGATCAGACGTCCAAGCAACTGATGTGAAAAACCAGTCAATCTGCTCGAGAAGCGGTGAAGTTTGCATATTGGACCAGGTATATTGACGACCCTTGATTGGCAGGTCAACAAGACCCAAATGACCAATTATTTCATTAAACAAGAAAATATCATTGACGTCACCACCCGGAAGATTACGGTTCTCAAGCGATCGCATAAAATTGAAATCACCCAAAAGCAGCCAATTCTCACCAAACTGAATATCAAGATTATATAACCACTGCACAAATTCATCACGGGCAGAACCTTGACACGGGCCATAAACCGAGACTAGAGACCAGGTTTCAGAGGTATGCTTAGACTTAAACTCCACAATAATCCCATAGGGTTTTGCCTCAATTAGGTTACCTATGAAGAAAGATGAGTTCCAAATAACCACCATCCCAGCAGACGCACCAGCAGAGGGCACGTAAACATAGTTATCAAAACGCCGCGGATAGAATTTCCTAGTCAAACGTTGATCAATATGCATGCATTTAGTTTCCTGAAGACAAACGACAGAACAACCACTTTCATCGATCTTTTGCCTAACCGCAAGCTGACGTGCTTCAGAATTAAGGCCACACACGTTCCAACATAGCACTTTCCAATCCTTAAACCTTGTCTGATTCATTACAAACCAAAAGTAAAAGCAGCAAAAGTAGGCCACGCAATGACCTACACTGACCCACTAAGCAGACAAGCATCCCATAATTCCAAACAAAGAAAGAAAGATAAATGGCGATTACGGTACGCCATGGACCTAAACCCTGCATGATGTAGTTAATCATCAGAACTCATGTTGCTGTTGGACTTGGCAGGATCAGCCACAAGCTTATCCGTAGAAATCTTCTCAGGCGCAATGCGGAGACGAGCCCCAATGCGCTGCAGGTCAGCTATAGATGTTGGAGGAGGCACAGAAGGGCTTTCTTCAGACTGGGATGGCTTGGTCTTGCGCTTCTTCAAAGTGTGAGACTTCTTAATTGGAGTGCCACCTGTAACCTTGCGGTATCCATCACGAAGAGCGCTGAGACGTGCACTGCGCCAAACCTCAGTGTCAACAATAATTTTTGAGGACTTAGGCTTCCTTCCACGCTTCAAAGTGACTTCAGGGACAACAGAGAATTCAAAAGCTTCAGAAACTGGCTCATCAAGATCATCAAAGCAAAGAGCCCGAGCAACTGGCCTTCTAACTGGTGGCACACCCCTCGCCGGGCTGAGAGGGGCATCAGGTGCAGGCAGCAGCAGAAGATTGGGGGCGGGAACATTGCTGAGAGACTCCCAGGAATGCTTGTTCAGCAGAGCCCCAATTTCAGGCTTGAAAACGAACTGAGGAATGTCAGAAGACCACATAAACGGCAACATCTTCTCAAAAGTACGCTGCCACTGCATCACAGGGGGCAAGATCGGCCCAAAGACAGTGAGCACTTGCCCAATCAGAAGAGGAGGCTGCTGTGGTCCCATTGGGGGCTGTAAGACAGCCACATCCGCAGCAATGTCCACATTGTTGACTGAATCTTCAGATATCTGCAGAATAATGGATTCCTGAGACTGAATCTCCTCAACATGATCTTGCTGTACTGCTTCCTGGACTGGTGGAGGAACATTCTGCTGTTGCTCATTGACAGGGGGTGGCACCTCGTTCCAACCCAGCTCTGGAAATTCAGGCATGACCCAATTGTGATTATCAAACTGCATATTACCAGGGAGGGGGTGCGGGTTGCCATTGAAGGGCATGGGATCTTCATCAGCTGGCAAGACATCTGCAAAATCCGCAGAAAGGATATAGACAAGCGCAGTCCAAGAAATCCTAGCCCCACCAAAGTCTGCATATTCTCTGTAAGCCACAGATCTTGGTACTAAAGTCGGTGCAGGGAAGGAAACATAAGCCAGGGAACGGACCAGCATCGGATCGTCCTGGTGCCAATGGTGAAAGCGGCCAAACGTGCTGATGACATCAGCAAGGTACTGTGTGCGCCTATAGTCCAGAGGAACACCAAGCAACATGACCCATCCGCGGCGAAAACCCTGAGTTGCTCTGTAATTTATGCCCTCATCGTGTGGAATAAACAGAACAAATCTATCATTGCCCAGATCGAAGGGGGGTGATCAACTAATGCTTGACGAGCCAGAGCACTACGGAAGCGAAATAACCCAACCCCTTGAATCCAAGGTTGAGCATCCAGAACAGCCCTTCCCAGGTTATTGACAATAAAATCACTGACCATGTTCCGAAAGATGGCGAGTTCTTCAGGCAGAGGAGCTGGCTCGACAATGGCGATGGCATAATCCTCATGCTGCCGATCCGGGGCCACCGCCGGCGCGAAGAAGGTGCGGGGCAGACGCAGCTCTCCACCATCGATGATGTCAAAGCCTTGTGGAACAAACTCCATAGGATCAAGCGCGAAGTTGGCCATTGCCGGCGTCGAGGAAGGAGAGCAACAGGAATCGGTGGTGTTGCAATAGGTGGGCGATGCAAGCGGCGGTGAAGTGCTAGGCGATGGCTGCGGGGATGGAGGTGGAGGAGGCGTTATGGGCGGTGGCTCTGCGGGCAATGGTGGAATAGATGGGGTGGCAGGCTCGACGGGACTGGGCATAGACCCAGCAGGGCTAGCTATGTAGGAAATCGAGGAGTCCAGCGTAGAAATTCCTGCTGACCGAGTGGACTCACCAGATTTGATCCGCGGGACCCACTTGTAAGAGGGAGAAGGAGTAGAATCCGAACAGCCCTTTGCCCGGTGCCCCAATCGAAAGCATCTACGACACCTAACCCGGCTGGTGCACGCGTTGGTTAAATGTACCATGGACAAGCAATTCTGGCATTTCCACACATTAAAAACCATATCGTCAATAAGATCATTTAACCTAGCAGAATCTCCAGGTGAGTCCGTTGGATGGATATCTATATTCGCCTCATTGCCAAAAACAGTCGGAGAAATATCAGAAGAGGCCAGATTCGCCAGGGCCGGAGAAGCAACTTGAGTCGTGGAATCAACCTGGGCCATGGGAACAACCGGGGCCGGGGTAACAACCTGGGCCGGGGAAACAACTTGGGCCAGAGACGAAACTGATCCAACTAGCTCCCCCCATGCACATGCAAATTTACGTCCAAACTTGTTGAGGCGGCCACTGAAAACCCGGCCGAAGAATTGGCTCGGACGTTGACTGTTCCAAAAGTGATGGGTGGTTCCGCCACCATCCATCGGAGTTCAATCGCCGGCGGTGAAGGCAAAATAACTCTCTCACGAGGCAGAACTGAATAACCAGCATCAGAGACTGCATCAACAAGACCCGGCGAAGCTGGATAACTATATCCCTTGCAAACATCATACTGTTGGAAGGTGGCAAAAGAGATCTTCTTCGATGACCTAGAACCCGAACGCAGAGCAGACTTGGAAGGTGGCTTATGCATGGCAATCATACCGAGAGAAGCACGCCTCTTAGAGGGGCTGATTAAGATCCATTCAGCATCACACTCTTTCTTCCAAATAATAAACTCACGTTTCCAATTAGGGCCACCATTACCCCATAGATGGAAAACGCATTTGAAATCGGACACGCAAAAGATCGCAATTGAAGAATAAGGAGACCAACACGTTCGCAAGAGACAATAAATGAGAATACCTTGTCCTTAATGAGTTGAACAGACAAATCAATTGCTGATCCTCCAATTGCTGATTCCAATGCCGCCGCCACCGAATCTTCATCAAGGCGAAAAATATGCCTGCTAAAAGACACGACCATGATGAAATGGTCCGTGTCGTCCGAGGGATGGATGCATTTCCCACAAGATCTAAAAACCTCCTCCGCAAAAGCCACTCCTTTGGAAAAATCCAGATCCAAAGTTGATCCACCATGAGAACCCATGTGAGATGGGTATAGGGTGATAGATCAGAGAACGCCGGAGAAGATGGATGGAGGAAAAACAAGATTTACTGGTTGGGGAGGGAGATCGCCGGAGAGCCTAGGGCGCCGGTGGGAGGAGAGGTGGGAGCCTGATTGTTGATTCAATTGACCTGGAGATTGCCCGTTCCTCCTCTGGCAGATGACTCAGTCATTGACAGAATCCTCCAGTCGCTCCCACCTAGCTACAAGAGCTTTGTGATGAACTTCAATATGCAAGGGACGGAGAAGTCCGTTCCTGAGTTATATTCAATGCTAAAATCAGCGGAGGTGGAGATCAAAAAGGAACATCAAGTGTTGATGGTGAATAAGACCACTAGTTTCAAGAAAGGCAAGGGTAAGAAGAACTTCAAGAAGGACGGCAAGGGAGTTGCCACGCTCGGTAAGTCAGTTTCCAGGAAGAAGCCAAAGAATGGACCCAAGCCTGAGACTTAGTGCTTTTATTGCAAGGGAAATGGTCACTGGAAGCGAAACTGCCCCAAGTACTTAGCGGATAAGAAGGCCGGCACCGTCAAAGGTATATATGATATACATGTTATTGATGTGTACCTTACCAGCGCTCGTAGTAGCTCCTGGGTATTTGATACCGGTGCAGTTGCTCACATTTGTAACTCAAAAAAGGAGCTGCGGAATAAGCGAAGACTGGCGAAGGACGAGGTGACGATGCGCGTCGGGAATGGTTCCAAGGTCGATGTGATCGCCATCGGCACGCTACCTCCACATCTACCTTTGGGATTAGTTTTAAACCTCAATAATTGTTATTTAGTACCAGCTTTGAACATGAACATTGTATCTGGATCTCGTTTGATGCGAGATGGCTACTCATTTAAATCTGAGAATAATGGTTGTTCTATTTATATGAGAGATATGTTTTATGGTCATGCCCCACTGGTCAATGGTTTATTTTTATTGAATCTCGAACATGATGTTACACATATTCATAGTGTGAATGCCAAAAGATGTAAGGTTGATAATGATAGTCCCACATACTTGTGGCACTGCCGCCTTGGTCATATTGGTGTCAAACGCATGAAGAAACTCCATGCAGATGGACTTTTGGAGTCTCTTGATTATGAATTATTTGACACGTGCGAACCATGCCTCCTGGGCAAGATGACCAAGACTCCGTTCTCCGAAACAATGGAGTGAGCAACCAACTTGTTGGAAATAATACATACTGATGTATGCGGACCAATGAGCGTTGAGGCTCGTGGTGGCTATCGTTATGTTCTCATCCTCACTGATGACTTAAGTAGATCTAGCTATGTCTACTTAATGAAACACAAGTCTGAGACCTTTGAAAAGTTCAAGGAATTTCAGAGCGAGGTAGAGAATCAACGTGACAGGAAAATAAAGTTCTTACGATCTGATCGTGGAGGAGAATACTTGGGTCATGAGTTTGGCACGCACTTAAGGAAATGTGGAATTGTTTCACAACTCACGCCGCCCGGAACACCTCAGCCTAATGGTGTGTCCAAACGTCGTAATCGCACTCTATTGGATATGGTGCAATCTATGATGTCTCTTATCGATCTACCGCTATCATTTTGGGGTTTTGCTCTAGAGACTGCCGCATTCACTTTAAATAGGGCCCCGTCTAAATCCGTTGAGACGACACCGTATGAATTATGGTTTGGGAAGAAACCTAAGCTGTCGTTTCTGAAAGTTTGGGGATGCGAAGCTTATGTCAAGAAACTTCAACCTAAAAAGCTCGAACCCAAATCGGAAAATGCGTCTTCATAGGATACCCTAAGGAAACTATTGGGTATATCTTCTACCTCAGATCCGAAGGCAAGATCTTTGTTGCCAAGAATGGATCCTTTCTAGAGAAAGAGTTTCTCTCGAAAGAAGTAAGTGGGAGGAAAGTAGAACTTGATGAGGTACCCCCTCTTGAACCGGAGAGTAGTGCAGCACAGAAAGATGTTTATGTGTTGCCTGCATCGACTAGAGAGGAAGTTAATGATGATGATCATGAAACTTCGGATCAAGTTTCTACTGAACTTCGTAGGTCCACGAGGACATGTTCCGCACCAGAATGGTACGGCAACCCTGTCCTGGAAATCTTGTTGTTAGACAACGGTGAACCTTCAAACTATGAAGAAGCGATGGCAGGCCCGAATTCCAACAAATGGCTTGAAGCCATGAAATCTGAGATAGGATCCATGTATGAGAACAAAGTATGGACTTTGGTGGACTTGCCCGATGATCGGCGAGCCATAGAGAATAAGTGGATCTTTAAGAAGAAGACTGACGCGGATGGTAATGTGACCGTCTATAAGGCTCGGCTTGTCGCTAAGGGTTATCGACAAGTTCAAGGAGTTGACTACGATGAGACCTTCTCACCCGTAGCGAAGTTCAAGTCCGTCCGAATCATGTTAGCAATTGCCGCATTCTATGATTATGAGATATGGCAAATGGACATCAAAACGGCATTCCTTAACGGTTTCCTTAAGGAACAATTGTATATGATGCAGCCGGAAGGTTTTGTCGATCCTAAGAATGCTAACAAGGTATGCAAGCTCCAGCGCTCCATCTATGGGCTGGTGCAAGCATCTCGGAGTTGGAACATTTGCTTTGATGAAATGATCAAAGCGTTTGGGTTTATACAGACTTATGGAGAAGCCTGTATTTACAAGACAGTGAGTGGGAGCTCTGTAGCTTTTCTCATATTATATGTGGATGACATACTATTGATGGGAAATGATATAGAACTTTTGGAAAGCATAAAGGCCTACTTGAATAAGTGTTTTTCAATAAAGGACTTTGGAGAAGCTGCTTACATATTAGGCATCAAGATCTATAGAGATAGATCGAGACGCCTCATTGGTCTTTCACAAAGCACATACCTTGACAAGATATTGAAGAAGTTCAATATGGATCAGTCCAAGAAGGGGTTCTTGCCTGTATTGCAAGGTGTGAGATTGAGCACAGCTCAATGCCCGACCTCCGCAGAAGATAGAGAAAAGATGAGTGTCATCCCCTATGCCTCAGCCATAGGCTCTATTATGTATGCCATGCTGTGTACCAAACCTGATGTGAACCTTGCCATAAGTTTGGTAGGGAGGTACCAAAGTGATCCCGGAATGGAACACTGGACAGCGGTCAAGAATATCCTGAAGTACCTGAAAAGGACTAAGGATATGTTTCTCATTTATGGAGGTGCCGAAGAGCTCGTCGTAAAGGGTTACGCCAATGCTAGCTTTGACACAGATATGGATGACTCCAAGTCACGAACCGGATACATGTATATTTTGAATGGTGGGGCAGTAAGCTGGTGCAGTTGCAAGCAAAGCGTCGTGGCGGGATCTACATGTGAAGCGGAGTACATAGCTGCTTCGGTAGTAGCGCAGGAAGGAGTCTGGATGAAGGAGTTTATCACCGACCTAGGAGTGATTCCCAATGCGTCGGGCCCGCTGACTCTTTTCTGTGACAACACTGGAGCTATTGCCATTGCCAAGGAGCAGCCCAGGATTCACAAGAAGACCAAGCACATCAAGAGCCGCTTCAACTCCATTCATGAATATATTCAAGAAGGAGACATAGATATTTGTAAAGTACATACGGATCTGAATGTCGCAGATACGTTGACTAAACCTCTTCCACGAGCAAAACATGATCATCACCAGAACTCTATGGGTGTTCGATTCATCACAATGTAACTAGATTATTGACTCTAGTGCAAGTGGGAGACTGTTGGAAATATGCCCTAGAGGCAATAATAAAATGGTTATTATTATATTTCCTTGTTCATGATAATTGTCCATTGTTCATGCTATAATTGTATTAACCAGAAACCATAATACATGTGTGAATACATAGATCACAACGTGTCCCTAGTGAGACTCTAGTTGACTAGCTCGTTGATCAATAGATGGTTGTGGTTTCCTGACCATGGACATTGGATGTCGTTGATAACAGGATCACATCATTAGGAGAATGATGTGATGGACAAGACCCAATCCTAAGCATAGCACAAGATTGTGTAGTTCGTTTGCTAGAGCTTTTCTAATGTCAAGTATCATTTCCTTAGACCATGAGATTGTGCAACTCCCGGATACCGTAGGAATGCTTTGGGTGTATAAAACGTCACAACGTAACTGGGTGACTATAAAGGTGCACTACAGGTATCTCCGAAAGTGTCTGTTGGGTTGGCACGAATCGAGACTGGGATTTGTCACTCCGTATGACAGAGAGGTATCTCTGGGCCCACACGGTAATGCATCATCATAATGAGCTCAATGTGACTAAGGAGTTAGCCACGGGATCATGTACTACGGAACGAGTAAAGAGACTTTCCGGTAACGAGATTGAACAAGGTATGGGGATACCGACGATCGAATCTCGGGCAAGTAACATACCGATGGACAAAGGGAATTGTATACAGGATTGATTGAATCCCCGACATCATGGTTCATCCGATGAGATCATCGTGGAACATGTGGGAGCCAATATGGGTATCTAGATCCCGCTATTGGTTATTGGCCGGAGAGGTGTCTCGGTCATGTCTGCATGGTTCCCGAACCTGTAGGGTCTACACACTTAAGGTTCAGTGACGCTAGAGTTGTAATGGGAATTGTATGTGGTTACCGAAAGTTGTTCGAAGTCCCGGATGAGATCCCGAACATCACGAGGAGTTCTGGAATGGTCCGGAGGTGAAGATTTATATATGGGAAGTCCAGTTTCAGTCGCCGGAAGGTTTCGGGGGTTATCGGTATTGTACCGGGACCAACGAAAGGTGTCCGGGGGTCCACCGGGGAGGGCCACCTGCCCCGGAGGGCTTAGTGGGCTGAATATGGGTGGGGACCAGCCCCTTAGTGGGATGGTGCGCCTCCAAAGGGCCCAAGGCACCTAGGGTTGGAAACCCTAGGGAATGGGGGCGCCTCCCACCTACTTGGGGGGCAAGTCTCCCCCCTTGGCCGCCGCCCCCCTCTAGATGCATCTAGGGGGGCCGGCCCCCCTCTCCCCTTCACCCTATAAATAGTGGGGGGAGGGGGGAGGGCAGCCGTACCCAGCCCCTGGCGCAGCCCTCCCCCCTCCTACACCTCCTCCTCCTCTGTTGAGCTTGGCGAAGCTCTGCCGGAGAACGACGAGCTCCACCACCACGTCGTCGTGCTACCGGGGTTCTCCCTCAACTTCTCCTCTCCCCTTGCTGGATCAAGGAGGAGACGCCCCCGGGCTGTACGTGTGTTGAACGCGGAGGCGCTGTCCGTTCGGTGCTAGATCAGATCTTCCGCGATTTGAATCCCCGCGAGTACGACTCCATCAACCGCGTTCCTTGCAACGCTTCCGCTTAGCGATCTTCAAGGGTATGAAGATGCACTCCCTCTCTCTCGTTGCTAGCATCTCCTAGATTGATCTTGGTGACACGTAGGATTTTTTTTGAATTATTACTACGTTCCCCAACAATTCGATCACGGAGGGCTTCTACATCAACACCATTGCCTCTCCGATGAAGCGTGAGTAGTTTACCTCAGACCTACGGGTCCATAGCTAGTAGCTAGATGGCTTCTTCTCTCTCTTTGATTCTCAATACAAAGTTCTCCTCGATGTTCTTGGAGATCTATTCGATGTAATACTCTTTTGCGGTGTGTTTGCTGAGATCCGATGAATTGTGGATTTATGATCATCTTATCTATGAATATTATTTGAATGTCCTCTGAATTCTTATATTCATGATTTGATATCTTTGCAAGTCTCTTCGAACTATCGATTTGGTTTGGCCAGCTAGATTGTTTTTTCTTGCAATGGGAGAAGTGCTTAGCTTTGGGTTCAATCTTGCGGTGTCCTTTCCCAGTGACAGTAGGGACAGCAAGGCACGTATTGTATTGTTGCCATCGAGGATAAAAAGATGGGGTTTTCATCATAATGCTTGAGTTAATTCCTCTACATCATGTCATCTTGCTTAAAGCGTTACTCCCTTCTTTATGAACTTAATACTCTAGATGCATGCTGGATAGCGGTCGATGTGTGGAGTAATAGTGGTATGCAGAATCATTTCGGTCTACTTGACACAGACGTGATGCCTATATTCATGATCATTGCCTTAGATTTCGTCATAACTTTGCGCTTTTCTATCAATTGCTCGGCAATAATTTGTTCACCCACCGTAATAATTTCTATCTCGAGAGAAGCCTCTAGTGAAACCTATGGCCCCCGGGTCTATTTTCCATCATACAAGTTTCTGATCTACAATTCTAGTTTCCTATTTACTTTCTTTGCAATCTTTTACTTTCCGTTCCGTAAACCAAAAATACCAAAAATATTACTTTACCGTTTATCCATCTCTATCAGATCTCACTTTGCAAATAACCGTGAAGGGATTGACAACCCCTTTATCGCGTTGGGTGCAAGGTTGGTGTTTGTTTGTGCAGGTATTCGATGGCTTGCACGTTGTCTTCTACTGGATTGATACCTTGGTTCTCAAAACTGAGGGAAATACTTACGCTACTTTGCTGCATCACCCTTTCCTCTTCAAGGGAAAAACCAACACAAGCTGGGGGGGGGGGGGGGGGGGGGGGGGGGGGGGGGGGGGGGGGGGGGGGGGGGGGGGGGGGGGGGGGGGGGGGGGGGGGGGGGGGGGGGGGGGGGGGGGGGGGGGGGGGGGGGGGGGGGGGGGGGGGGGGGGGGGGGGGGGGGGGGGGGGGGGGGGGGGGGGGGGGGGGGGGGGGGGGGGGGGGGGGGGGGGGGGGGGGGGGGGGGGGGGGGGGGGGGGGGGGGGGGGGGGGGGGGGGGGGGGGGGGGGGGGGGGGGGGGGGGGGGGGGGGGGGGGGGGGGGGGGGGGGGGGGGGGGGGGGGGGGGGGGGGGGGGGGGGGGGGGGGGGGGGGGGGGGGGGGGGGGGGGGGGGGGGGGGGGGGGGGGGGGGGGGGGGGGGGGGGGGGGGGGGGGGGGGGGGGGGGGGGGGGGGGGGGGGGGGGGGGGGGGGGGGGGGGGGGGGGGGGGGGGGGGGGGGGGGGGGGGGGGGGGGGGGGGGGGGGGGGGGGGGGGGGGGGGGGGGGGGGGGGGGGGGGGGGGGGGGGGGGGGGGGGGGGGGGGGGGGGGGGGGGGGGGGGGGGGGGGGGGGGGGGGGGGGGGGGGGGGGGGGGGGGGGGGGGGGGGGGGGGGGGGGGGGGGAGGTCGGCTTTTATAGCCGAGGCGGGGCGGTGAGAACCTGCATGCCGGGCGACGCGTGGCGGGAGCGGGCGGGAAGCGCATCGCGTCGCCTTCACTATGCCGCCCGTGAGGCATCAATGGAGGCTGACCGGCGCGACAGCCTGGCAGCCTTGGCATTGATTCCCGCGAGAACCGAGGTGATGAGGACGACGAAGCGGCGTGTCACTGACTCGGCGGGCCCATTCCCCTTCACGCCAAAATCGCTTTCTCCGGCGCCCCCAGGCGCCCCCAGCGCGTCGGGTTCGGCCTGGGTCCGCCGGCGCTAGTTTCGGTCCAAACCGGCGAAAAAGGGCTCCTGGGGCGCGACTGGGCCGTTTTTCGGGCACCGGCGGCAAAAAATGGCCTAGGGAGGCCTGTTGGGGGCGCGGCTGGAGACGCTCTAATGATGATGATCATGAAATTTCAAATCAAGTTGCTGCTGAACCTCGTAGGTCGACCAGAATGCGTTTCGCACCAGAGTGGTACGGTAATCCTGTCCTGGAAGTCATGTTATTAGACCATGGCGAATCTATGAACTACGAAGAAGCTATGATGAGCCCAGATTCCTATAAATGGCTTGAGGCCATGAAATCTGAGTTAGGATCCATGTATAAGAACAAAGTGTGGACTTTGGTGGACTTGCCTGATGATCGGCAAGCCATTGAGAATAGATGGATCTTCAAGAAGAAGACAAACACTGATGGTAATGTCACTGTCTACAAAGCTTGACTTGTCGCGAAAGGTTTTCGACAAGTTCAAGGGGTTGACTATGATGAGACTTTCTCACCCGTAGCGATGCTTAAGTTTGTCTGAATCATGTTAGAAATGGCCGCATTTTATGATTATGAAATCTGGTAGATGGACGTCAAAACTGCATTCCTTAATGGATTTCTCAAAGAAGAGTTGTATATGATGCAACCAGAAGGTTTTGTCGATCCTAAAGATGCTAACAAAGTGTGCAAACTCCAGCGATCCATCTATGAACTGGTGCAAGCATCTCGGAGTTGGAATATACGCTTTGATGAATTGATCAAAGCATATGGTTTTATACAGACTTATGGTGAAGCCTGTATTTACAAGAAAGTGAGTGTGAGCTCTTTAGCATTTCTGTATTATATGTGGATGACATATTGTTGATTTGAAATGATATATAATTTTTGGATAGAATAAAAGGATACTTGAATAAGAATTTTTCAATGAAAGACCACAGTGAAGCTGCTTATATATTGGGCATCAAGATCTATAGGGATAGATCGAGACGCTTAATAGGACTTTCAGAAAGCACATACCTTGACAAAGTTTTCAAAAAGTTCAAAATGGATCAGTCAAAGAAAGGGTTCTTGCATGTGTTACAAGGTGTGAAATTGAGTCAGACTCAAAGCCCGACCACGACAGAAGATAGAGAGAAAATGAAAGTCATTCCCTATGCCTCAGCCATAGGTTCTATCATGTATGCTATGCTGTGTACCAGACCTGATGTGTGCCTTGCCATAAGTTTGGCAGGGAGGTACCAAAGTAATCTAGGAGTGGATCACTGGACAGCGGTCAAGAACATCCTGAAGTACCTGAAAAGGACCAAGGATATGTTTCTCGTTTATGAAGGTGACGAAGAGCTCATCGTAAATGGTTACGTTGATGCAAGCTTCGACACTGATCCGGATGACTCCAAGCCACAAATTGGATACGTATTTATATTGAATGGTGGAGCTGTCAGTTGGTGTAGTTCCAAGCAGCAGAGCGTCGTGGCGGGATCTACGTCTGAAGCAGAGTACATAGCTGCTTTGGAAGCAGCACATGAAGGAGTCTGGACTAAGGAGTTCATATCCGATCTGGGTGTAATACCCAGTGCATCGGGTCCAATGAAAATCTTTTGTGACAACACTAGAGCAATTGCCTTAGCGAAGGAATCCAGGTTTCACAAGAGAACCAAATACACCAAGAGACGCTTCAACTCCATTCGTGAAAAGGTCAAGGATGAAGACATAGAAATTTGCAAAATATATATGGATCTGAATGTAGCAGACCCATTGACTAAGCCTCTTCCACGAGCAAAACATGATCGGCACCAAGACTCTATGGGTGTTAGATTCATTATAATGTAATCTAGATTATTGACTCTAGTGCAAGTGGGATACTGATGGAAATATGCCCTAGAGGCAATAATAAAGTTGTTATTATTATATTTCCTTATTCATGATAAAGGTTTATTATTCATGCTAGAATTGTATTGATCGGAAACTTAAATACATGCGTGGATACATAAACAAATACCGTGTCCCTAGTAAGCCACTACTATACTAGCTCGCTGATCAAAGATGGTTAAGGTTTCCTAACCATGGACATGTGTTGTCACTTGATAACGGGATCACATCATTAAGAGAATGATGTGATGGACAAGACCCATCCATTAGCTTAGCATATGATCGTTCAGATTATTGCTATTGCTTTCTTAATGTCAAATACATATTCCTTCAACTATGAGATCATGCAACTCCCGGATACCGGAGGAATACCTTGTGTGCTATCAAACGTCACAACGTAACTGGGTGATCATAAAGATGCTCTACAGGTATCTCCGAAGATGTCTGTTGAGTTGGCATGGATCGAGATTAGGATTTGTCACTCCGTGTACCGGAGAGGTATCTCTGGGCCCTCTCGGTAATACACATCACAAGAAGCTTGCAAGCAAAATGACTAAGGAGTTAGTTACGAGGTGATGTATTACGGAACGAGTAAAGATACTTGCCGGTAATGAGATTGAACTAGGTATGAAGATACCGACGATCGAATCTCGGGCAAGTAACATACCGACAGACAAAGGGAATTACGTATGTTGTCATAAGGTTCGACCGACAAAGATCTTCGTAGAATATGTAGGAACCAATATGGGCATCCAGGTTCCGCTATTGGTTATTGTCCAGAGAGGCGTCTCGGTCATGTCTACATCATTCTCGAACCCGTAGGGTCTGCATGCTTAACGTTCGTTGACGGTATAGTATTATATGCGTTATGTGATTTGGTGACCGAATGTTGTTCGGAGTACCGGATGAGATCACGGGCATGACGAGGAGCCCCGGAATGGCCCGGAGGTAAATATTGATATATAGGACGATGCTATTTGGACATTGAAAAGGTTTCAGAGTGTATCGGGTAGTCATCGGATCACCGGAAGGGGTTTCGGGAAGGCCCGGGAGGTTACTGGGCCTTATGGGCCAAGAGAGGGGAACACACCAGCCCACAAGGGGCTGGCGCGCCCCTCCTCTTGGCCGTCGGCCCTATGGATGGAAAGGGGGGAGGGCTAGCTCCTCTTTCCTTCCCTCCACCTAAGAGGAAGGAAAGGGGGGGGGGGGGGGGGGGGGGGGGGGGGGGGGGGGGGGGGGGCAAAGGGCAGGGGCCCAAGGGGGTCGGCCGGCCACCTTGGGGCGCACCCAAGGCTGCCTCCCCTCCCCCACCTATATATATGAGAGGGAGGGGCGCCACACAACCCACGACAATGTTTTAGCCGTGTGCGGCGCCCCTCTCCACAGTTTAGTCCTCCGTCCAGTTTTTCCGCAGTGCATGGCGAAGCCCTGCGGGAACAAGTTCACCACCACCGTCACCACGCCGTCGTGCTGCCGGAACTCATCTACTACTTCACCCGTCTTGCTGGATCAAGAAGGCGAGGACGTCATCGAGCTGAACGTGTGCTGAACGCGGAGGTGCCGTACGTTCGGGACTTGAACGGTTGGATCGGGAAGGTGTTCGACTACATCAACCGCGTTAATAAACGCTTCCGCTTTACGGTCTACGAGGGTACATAGACACACTCTCCCCTCTCGTAGCTATGCATCTCCATGGATAGATCTTGCGTGTGCGTAGAATTTTTGTTTTGTTTTCCATGCAACCTTCCCCAACACTGCCATCCGTTAATTCGGACCATCCGATTTGCATCTAACACATATGAAGTAAGTGGCATTTTTGCAACTAGACCCCACCTCTCTTCTCCAATTTGGAGAAAATCTCTTCAAACCAACCACATCCCTCACCTCATCCAAATAGCCACAAAGAATACATTTTGAGTGAAACCTAACATATTTTTAGTGATATATACCAAAGCTAGAGTGTTTTTTCTTTCAAGTTTGCGAACATGTATTATTATACTTTGATCCGTTGCAATGCACGAGCACATTGCTAGTATACCTAAATAGCTGATCCTCACTAACTCAATTACATTAACATGCAACTATGCCAACTCATCATGTCACCATGTATGCTTTAGTAATAACTTTAATTCTCTCAACATGTAACTATGCCAAATCATCATGCCACCATACATGGAAAATTAATCACATCTTAACATGCACCATGCATGCTATTCATATATTCAAGAAATATTCCATAAGTATATAATGATAAAATATAATAAATTTTAATTCATAATATTGTAATCCAAATACTAAAGTTTCATACTGCCAAATCTCATAGAAATAACCGCATCCAATTCTCACAACAACACGCGGGATATCATCTCTAGTATATACACAAACCTCGTACCATAATTAAGCTCCATTGCATTGATCGATCAAACTTACACATAGAAGATATATCTACGAACTCCAACACTTGTGTATAGTTTCCGGGATCTGCTCAACAAAATATAATACTATAGCTAGCTAGCTTGTGTTGTGAGCCGAGGAAGACATATGTCCAAAGCATCCACCCTCATGTCAATTGCCGCCGAGCAGTACGTAGGCGCCCCCTCTAGTCAAAGAAGAAAAAGTGACTGGCCGAAATTATAAATTCATCATTATTTAGAAAACTACATCTCTATTCTTCTTTATTTATAGTCGTTTTTGTCTTGTGTCTTACCAGGTATCATATCAGTTTCTATTATGTTTTAGACAAAGCCCAAGTACCCGATGGCCTTTTGTTTTGTGGTTGCAAAGGGCCGAGTGCTCCTCTAAAAAAATTTTCTCACCCAAAATCAAAATCAAAATCAACTTGCATCAATTTGGGTACTTGTCCCTAGCCGACCCCTAATATTCAGGTGCTTAGAGTGCCAAACAAACTCCGCAACCGTCTCCGGCTCTGCCTGACAGTGCGACGTTGTTGAGTTTTGTCTTCCAAATAAGACCTTGAACTTATATTGAAAACCTCGAGTGATGCAAAAATCCCAGAGAACCAAGAAATAAATCTCAAGCACGAGCTAGCCACTGCGAACGCTCCACTGCTCGAGCCAGCCTAACATTGTATTCCGTGGTCAGAAAGTCATTGTGTTAAGGTTCAGTTTGACCAAAGTCTCAGAGAAGAAGCTACCATTGTACTAGCCTTGCTTGCACTTGGAATCTCATAGCCGAACCATTCCCAAACAAAAGTTCTGCCAGCTTCCGGGCGGAGACAATGCCGCTAAATCAAGGAAGAAACATGAAGCCCTATCGGACGATCTGTTGCATCAGGGAAACGCCAAGGGGTGAAAATGAGGCACACCAACACCGCTTGCACAAAAATGTCCGGGGAACATTTTCCTGACCCCCAACGCGTACTAGGGCAATGTTTCATTGATGTCTCTGACTGCCCACAACACGACCATTGTAAGGAGCAGGAAAGTGAGGGCCATCTTGATGCCAACACCATGACACATAGTGCACCCGTCCAGATCCGAAGGACAACATCACATACCCCCTCCCAAAGATCCGATACTAATAGCAGCAAGATCCATCGCCTCGAAGGGAGATCTAGAGGACACCTATTCGCGGCCGCCATCACCACAGCTGGAGCCGAAACTATACATTGTCAAAACCCTAACTAAGAATTCCTAGACTACCTGATGCACGCGGAACAATGTCCCAGGTTTTCCCTTCCTCCCATCGCGGCCGGAGCAACCCATGGAGGTGAGGGAACCTAAATGATGTTGGTGATCCGGTCGCCTTCTCCCTCTCTCTAGATCCATTCTTGGTGGCTAGGGTTTAAGGGCATCTACAACCATAATGAGCAAATTTGGCTCCTCAAACGCTCGTGGATGCGTCCGGTCAATGTCCGCTTTAAACCTCGATTTGTCCATGCACATAGCTATGCCCCCACTTTTTCCCTATATGTTGGGTCACACACAAATAATTAATGAAGAAAGAGAGAGAGAGAGAGAAAAGGAAAAAAAGAATAAAGAAATAGAAAACGTGATCCGTAGTGGGCCACATACTATGTGACACACTGCCCAAACATGACCGGACATCCCCATATCTTTTTCATATATGGGATGGATATAGAGATATGTGGATAACCTAGACATACAAGGACAAAATGAAGGCGTTCGGTTGGATGAATTTTTTTCTTATCTCTTCCATCGAGCATTGACCGGACTGTCCCTTGGATGTCCGAGGACCGTTTGAGAGGACCGGTTGTAGATGCACTGGTAGCTGCGACACTGCCGACTTTGCAGAACATTAACTCCAAATGATATTATTCGACACTGCCAAGTTTGCAGAACATTAACTCCAAATGAATCTGTACACGTATTCACAAAAAATCGAGGGTGATCGTGCGAGCAAAACAAGGAAAGAATGAACACGTACATATACATGTGATCGATCGATGCATTAAAGTGAACATCACATCTGTCTAGAAAAATACCAAGAAGAGAGTCGATGATCAGGCCATCATCATGACCTGGAACTCATCGAACAAGAGGGCACCGTCGCCGTCGAGGTCGAATCTGCAGATCATTGCCGTGCACTCGTCCACGCCCAGCTCGTGAGAGCCCAGCCTGCTCAGCGTCCGCCTCAGGCTCGCCGGCGTAATCATCGTCGTCGTGGCTTCCGTGGATGATGATGCGTACATCCCGAACGCCTCCCTCAGACAGCGTTGCCTCACGTCGACGTCGTCCTCTTCGTGGGCACCGGCGGCTAGCCTCGAGAACTCTTCTTGGGTCAGCAGCCCGTCGCCGTCGGCGTCCACCGCGGCCAGGATCACCGCCGCCTCCTCCTCCGACACGTCCTCGCCCAGGGTCGCCGCCATGCCGCACCGCAGGTCGGACGCGGACACCTTGCCGTCGCCGTCCTTGTCGAAGGCGGCGAACACCGACGGCACCACCATGGCCACCATGATCGAGTGAGTATTCGTCGATCTTGCTTCCTTTTCACTGAGTTTTGCAGCTGACTAGCTAGTTGGGATCTAGGAGCTTGATTTGTGTGCCTTGAAGCGGTTGATGATAATATGGAGCGCGTGGCGGGGTATATATATAGAACGCACGCGAACATAAATCAACATGAAGCATGAAGTTGGTTAGCTATAGACAGCTGAGTTTCCGTGTCATTCTTCTACAGCACATATATGCGTGTTTTTGTACTCCGTACGCGTATAATTGCCTTGACCAAATTTATGATGGACGATGGAAACAATGCGTTAGCAAGGACACCTTAATTTCCTTATTCATTTTGGTAGTAGTTCACGCGTACACCATGATGATAGATCATGGAGTATCGTGGCGTCGTGCGTCGGCCTCTAAATTCCCAGGAAAATATATTAATAACCCAGGGTCAAATGCTTGCTCATGTATCGAAAAAAAGAAAGAAGAACACAGCATGGATACGTAGACAATAACGGTGTTCAACATGTGGATTGATCGATATGAGGTGGTATAGGTAATGAGGCTTGGCAACGCGGACATCAACGGTCGGCACCGCCGTGGGCGCTATCACCATTGACGCAGGAAGTGATGGCGAAAATGCTACACCTATGTAATTCATCTACAAAATCCTATGTAACCTGCCTAATTAATTCTATCGGCCCCTGATTTTTACGGGTCTCCACGTTTGCTATCACGTAAAAATTGTACTTTAAGTTGGTCTAGCATTACTCGTGCACGGCGTGTGGCAGCGGTATGTAGCTCCCTAGAGCTTAATTGCACGTCAACTGCCTAATAATTTCGGTCAACAGGAACTGAATTCAGATAGAAGAAAAAGAGCCCTCACCATCGCCTCACCTACCCTAGCGGCACGGAGGAACCCTAGCCGCCGCCGATGCCGCTAGGCCCTCCTCCCTCCTCTCATCTTGTCGTGTCGTCACTCAAGGGCTACCGGCAAAGCCCGAGCGGGCGCCAGGGAAGGTGGGGGCGAGGCGTTTCTCGCGGGGAGGCTTGCCTGGTGATGCGAGGGCGGCAGCGGTGTGCGACTCTTAAGAGATTGGCGAGAGCGGATGTCAGGCGCAGAGGTGCGGTGGCGTGGTGCTGCGCCAGGATGCTGGGTGGATGCGATGGGGCTCATTCATGGTGGCGGCGACCGTTGGGTGAGAGTGTGGCCCAGATCTAGCGGTGCTGTGACGGATGGCGGCGCGATGGCTCCTCTCATCGGCGTGGTACTTGGGGTTGTTGCGGCTGCGCTGATCGGGCCTGGTTCGGCATTTGGTGGCGTTACTCCGGACGTGCGATATATGAACGATGACTTGAGGTGGAGGGCATGGATTTGCAACCATGACGACGATTTTTCTGTCCGGGTCGACGGTCTCTGGGGGTGAGACGTCGGTGACCATGATTCCATTAGCAGGTACACAGGCCGACAGCGTCGGGCCGCCACGTTCTAATATGGGGGTTCACTGTTCAGGCGCACATGTGATGACAATGGTCCTGCACTACTAGGTGATTGCCGTGACGGGACGGGGGATCTTAGATCTTCAGATCCAGCGACAACGACGAGTGTTTTGCCAACTAATTTTGCCGCCATGGACGAGAAGGACGGAGCATGAGGATGTTATGGGATTGCCGGAGCCTCCCGAATTGGGATTTTGCTGTGCCGGTGACATTCCTCCCTGGTCTCCGTCGCAATATTCGACAGCGACCTTTGTTGTTGGAGTCTTTGGTGGTGACCGACTCTTATAAAAGATCAATTGTCTAGTTGTGCGAGTAGGGTATTTACTTGCGTGACATCTCACGTCAATACAATGTTATGCATGTAGCTGCTGCGATCGCAGGAAGTGATGGCGAAAACATATCTTGATTGATTTGGTGGTGCTTCTCAAGTACCAGTCTCGAGTTCGGGGGTGAAAACCCGAGGTTTGACCCTATTTGGTTATATCTGGCAATGGTGATGTTTCTTCTGTCATTACCTTGTTGGAGGCATTACTCTGATTTGCCCAGACTTGTTTTTAGTGCGAAAACCAATTTTTAATGATGTGGCCTTTGGTGGTTGGATATGACAACTGTGGTGCTTGAGCGTCGTTCCCCTTCCTGAATGCGTTATTGTTGGAGAACTCTTATCATGGTACTTCTGATGTCAAGAGGTAGTTGACGTGAATAGGGTCGCTATTGTGGCTTGTTGGTCATTGTTTTGATCGCTTCAGAGTTGATTTATGTGTGTGTGTGTGTGTGTACGCATTGGTGTAGGCATGCATCCTAACTATGGAGAGTTCGGGTGTGTACTCATTGTGTTCGTATACCCTTGATGCTCCACTTTGAGTAAATAAAATCCACTCTTTGTTAAAAAGGAACTAGACTCGCTAACCACCATGTCATCTAAGCCTAGGTGACACATGTTTCGCCACTAGCCCCATCACTCGCCCCCCATTGCTGCCGGTGGCCATCTCCTGACAAAGCTCGTGTGGTGATGCTGGCCGCAGGTCTTCTGTTGTGGCACGGTGATGCAAAGGCTGATGACTAGTGACACGGCGCACTCTCTTGTTGCCTATGACATGATGACAATGGACGTGGTGCTTCTGTGGTGGAAAGTGCGGAGACAACTGGCTGAATGGTCCTTGGTGTATAGTTGACGTGGCAGTGCTAACTCGACGATAGGTGGAGCCATGGCTAAGCTGTGGTGAGGTGTGGGGGAGGGGGCGCCAGATCTGGCTTACCCATGCTCGGCAGTTTGCAGTGGCAAGGAGGATGCCACCACGACAGTATGATGTTCATTAGCGAGGTCGATGGTTCCTAGAGACGGCGGCCTTCGGCGTTGGCAGACTGCGAAGCTTTAGTGGCGTTGGGTCGCTAGATCTGGTTAGTTTCTGACCAAATGTAGCTCGTTGGCGACTTGCTGTGCGCTCTCACCTTCGTGCTTCGCCAGGGATGAGGTGTTAAGGTGGTCTTTGCGTGGCGACAACGCTTTCACAGCGTAGGCGTGTGTCGTTCGGTCGAGGTGTAGGATGATGATGTAGGGTAAAACCCTAGGTGGTGATCTTCTTCACACTTGGAGGTGGGGAAGGAGAAACCAAGAGCAGAACACAAAGAGAGAAACACTTAAGACAAGATCCAAGCCACACATTCACTAAATCGACATGCACATACAAAATTCAAGATCTAAATCTAATAAGAGGAAAGTAAAAGATTAAGATAGTTCTTCCCAATCTCTAGGAGAGAGGGGCCTTGAATCCAATATGGATCTTCACTTAGAGGGGCCTTGAATCCAGTGGCGGAGACAGGGGGACCAGCAGGGGCCCTGGCCCCCCCTAAGATCACTGATTTGCTGGTAATTAGTAGATGAACAGTGTGCACTTTATACAAAAATACATGTAATAGTATTGTTTGGCCCCTGTTATGAAGAGTTTGAGTCATTTGGCCTCCCCGATCCATAATTCCTGGCTCCGCCACTGCTTGAATCCTCTAGGATCTTCTGCCATGGAGGTCTTGATCTCCATGGGAGAGGTAGGCAAGGGGCAAAGCTCTCTAGTTCATCTCATATGCTTTGCTAACCCTAGAAAGAGGAGGGGAAGGTCTATTTATAGTTTAGGGCGGAATAGAGAGGTAAGTGGGAAGATACAAGGGCACATGGCCGGTTTGCGCGTAGGTAAGGCCGGACATCCGGGCATTGTCCGGATGATCTGGGTAGTCACCCCAATGGTCCAACAGGGTCGTTACAGCAATCTTTAGGCCGGATGTCCGAGACGTCATACAGATGTCCGGGCTTCTTCCGGATGATCCGGCTTCGGGCTCGGCCTTGAGGTGTCTTTGGGATGCGTAGCCGGATCATTCGGGCATCGGCCGGATCGTCCAGACCATGATCCGGATCTCCGGGCAAGTGCAGGCTTGTCCCATTTTCTTCTTCTCCTTGGCGATATTTCTCTGCCATTGCTTGGACTTGCTCCTTAGCTTCTCCATGACTGGTTCCTTGGTACCTGAGCACAAAAAGTGTCTCCATTTGAGGTAGTAGCCATGTCTCATGTGATTCAGAGGGAAGTTGAACAAGGATATAGTTAACATCGGTTTGTATAGCTCTTGTACGAGCTCTCGTCATCGGTCCACTTGGTGTCTTGGGTGATGATGGCATGTCCATGAGGATGACCGTAGGATGCTCTGCATCAGATAATGTTGGCCATCCGTTAACGGTGGAGATGCTCTAGGCGGAAGCTTGCTTGGCTCTTGCCAGCAGACGATGGAGGCGCTTACGGGTGTCATTGTCCTCCTTGGATGCGCCACCGTGGTGCATCTTTGACCCTTTCACCTTAGGATCTGGTTCTTCTGGCGAAAGACTAAGACCCGGCTAGGTCAAGCGACGACGTCGTCCCTGCAATGTTTCCCCCCTTTGGGTTGTAGTCTTGAAGACCAGTGATCTCGTTCGCACTCTTGAGGGTATGGACACCCACAATATTTGTGGTTGGTAGGTGCATGGCGGGTGACGCAAGTACTGATGTCAAAGCGTCTGCCTCACATCCACTCAAGTTATGACTCTTGCAACACTGATGATGGTGGCAAGTGGAGCACGGTCACGACATGTCCTTCATCGTTAGCCGCCTAGCGTGTCCCTAAATGTGAAGTCGAATCTATAGCGTCTCCGGGTGACATGGTGACAAATATGCCATGCAATGTTCCCAATCCCAAGTAAGAACCGCCTAATTCTTGACACGCTCGATTGTTTGGCACACTCTTGGTTGGTCGTCCGCCGTGAAGTCAGAGTCGCTTGTTTGGAGAGAAATAATGACAATGACAGTTTGCAGGCAACCTCGACGGCGTTATTCTCTATGACAATGTGTGTGAATCTTGTGGCTAGTCAGGTCGGCCGAATGCGTGTCTTACGGACGTGTTGTAACAAATTTCTCTGGTTTTCTGCTAATTAATCAAACAATTATATTCTTCACTTTAATAAAATGAATCAAGTTTTAAGAGTCATGACACCGAAAATTCTTTTGCGCGTCAACTACCTTACAAGAAATTTACTTCGTTTTAAAAAACACAGCATATACATATATGCTCACAACATGCACCACACTCTCTCACTCTTATGAATAAAAGCACGCAAACCCTACCTTTATTAGCACCTTGGAGACACCGAATCAGCAGATCTTGAGATTGATAAAGTCGTCATGTGCATCTCATAGTCGACTAGCATGCCATACCATTGAAAAATAGCATTGGATAGTCTAAAATAAATCCTGAAAATATTCGAGCACTATCGTGAGATCTACGACTTGATTTTTGATGGGCTGGTTCTACCACAAAGAACCTAGGCTTGCTCGCTTTTGTTTATACAAGGAATTTGGTGATTACCGCTTCTAGAGAATTTACTAATGACGCCTCAAGGGATGTCATGCATTGCACGTCAGCCCATTAGACTTATGAATCGATCAATATCGTATTTCTTATGTGACGAAAGTAAAGGCAAGGTCAAGGCCAATGGTGTGTGACTTTTTTCTCTAAAAAAATGGTGTGTGACAAAGCAACAACTATATATTAATAGATGAATACGAGGAAAAATACACATGAGCTTCTGGTGCTACACCCCCTATGTAAATATTAAATTCAAAAAATACCAGGAAACTTAAAAAACACTGGATTTTTGGGACATAAAACCTGGATACCCATTCTACTCCCGTGTTTAGTTTCGTTAAGAATGGCATACATGGTATCCGTAGCGAAGAAAATACAGTCCGATCTACAGTCCATTGAAATAGTTTTTTTTTCTGTACATAGAAATTATTTGATTTATTTACTGAGAATACCACGGATGCCATTTCTTCACGAACCTTCACATGGAAGTAGATCGGGCACCCATGTTTGATATCGCAAAATTCTAGATTTTTTTAAAACAAATTGCAAGTATTTTTCCGAATCCTATATTCATATAGGGGGTTGGAGCACCCGAGAGCTCCAAATCCTCATCCATGAATACCAATATTACAAAAAAAAAACCGTTCAGGTAAATGAAAATCACAGACCCGCCCTTGGGATTCCTATATCTTCATCCCCCATATGACGATGATGCGCCGATATTTCACTCGCTAGAGTTGCACGCCACTACTGGAACGACAAAGTAGATGCACAACGGGAAGTCACCGATCTTTACTAGGCTGTATCCGCGTCGTCGAATCAGAAGGATCCAGATTTGCATGCTCCGAGCTCTTGTCCCTCTGCCTTCCATCTCACCGCCTTCAATCTCCTAGGTTCCGTAGCGGCACCGAAGCGCACCACCGCGACAGCGAAGACGGAGGATAAAAATCCGCACCGAGAGCACCACCGGCGCCACACCACCTTTGGTCAAAACCCTTAACTCTCAAATCCATTACCGACCTGGAAGGAGTCTGTCATGCCGGGGCAAGATCCGGAGCAAACTTATTTGCTGAAACCCAAAACCCCAAATCCATCACTAATCTTGAAGGAGATCGTTGTGCTGGGGACAAATTTGAAACAAGCTTATTCACTATGACCCAGGCGCTAGATGGTGAAACCCTGGGTACTAGATCCTATACCTATACTCCCTCCGTTCACAAACATAAGATGTTTTGAATATTTCAATATGAACTACGTAAAGAATAAAATAAGTGAATAAACACACTAAAACATGTCTATATACATCTGATTACAAAAATTTAGAACATATTATATTTCTGAACGGAGGGAGTAGTAAACGCCGGTCCGTAGGCAGGTCCGGTTACTCCCGGGGAAGCCTAGGAGAGCCGCTGACTCCAACTATCGTCCATGTACGATCCATACTAGATCCGACCAACTGCCCAATCTACCTCCTCTACCTTTTTGACTTACTCATCGATGGCTTATTTCCATGTTCTTTCCAGCAAGGACAAGCATATTATTTCCATGTCATTTCTGTCAACTAAGATGATTGCTCTCATGTGGGATTCTCGTAATCTCACATGGATATGACGCGGCATTGTGTTATCTTCTCATTTCTATCCCCGACGGAACGTGCACCTCATGTGGATTGATCATCATTATTTCATAGCCTACTTGACATGGTAGGTAGGTGGTTAAGTCAAATAATCCTATTGTTTGATGTATCTGTGAATGACAAACGAGTGAAAACTAAAAAAAAAAATATTTCTACCTCTATACGTATGGATAAATAAATTTCGTGAGGTACTTTCATGAAATTATTTTTTGCTCCAATGTAATTATTTTCCAGTCTTCGTCTGGGTCTTTCAAGTATGCGTGAGATATGTTTCAGAAGGTGGACCGAGATTCCATTTTACACGTGTTTGGAGTAACTAGTTCTCACTTAATTTGATGAGCATTTTACATGTGCTACAATACGATGATATTAATACATCACACATTGGTCACCTCCATGTTCATCTCTGCTCAGTCCTATCTACGTCCTGGTTTAGTTCCCACGTATTTTAGGTCATATTCTAACCATAACTTTAACTATTAAAATATAAGTTATATAAATTATATGTAGCAAAAACAATATAAATATTAATGGCGAGGTGGGACCATTCTTTACGTCATGTGCAAGAGTGAAGCAAGGGGATTGATTTCCCCACTTCTCTTCAACCTCGTCGTGGATGCGTTAGCGATCATCCTAGATAAAGTTAGGATGGCAGGTCACCTCTCCGGGGTAGTTGGTCACCTAATCCTTGGTGGAGGGGTCACCCACTTTTACAATATGTTGACGACAACATGATTATGGTGGAGGGGTCAGATATGGACATCGTGAATCTTAAGTTTCTACTCCTCTATTTTGAGGCTATGTCGGGACTAAAGATTAACTTTGATAAGATCGAGTGAGGTCGTCGTCTTGGGATTTTCAGTGGAGGAACAACAACGGATTACGGACAACCTAAACTGCAGACCTCATTCCCTGTAACATACTTGGGAATGCCGATGGCTGACTCGAAGATATTGATGAGTGCCTTTGACCCACTAGTGGGACAAGTAGCATCCTGGGCCGAGCCTTGACGTAGGTGGTTTGCCTCCAAAGGGAGCAAATGGGTCCTTATCAGTGCTAACCAAGCGAGCCTCCCCATGTACATGATGGGGCTGTATATATTGCCAGAGGGCGTTCATAGCTCTTTCGACGAGGAGCTCGCTAGGTTCTTCTGGCAGGCTGCTAATGGACGCCAGAAGTATCACATGGTCAAGTGCGCGGACATATGTATGCCCAAGGACCATGGTGGCCTGGGCATTATGGCTTCCCGCCGCATGAACGTCGTGCTAATACTGCGCTCGGTCTGGCGGATACTACGCGGTGGGGGCGGCCTATGGTTACAGCTCATTCAGTCAAAATACCTTAGGGGTGAGCTTCTCATGGTGTGCTCCTGCTCGAGAGGGTCACAGTTCTGGCGATCCATCCAAAGGATCAAGGAGGACATCCGTCTAGGGATATCCTTCTCCACAGGAAATGGGGATGGGACCCAATTTTTGCTGGACCCCTGGTTGGGTAACGAGCCACTGAGGGTGAGCTTCCCTGACTTGTTCTCGATCTATGCGGACCCGCTATTAATTGTGTCCACGACCTTCCATTCTGGACAGTGGAATATTCGGTTTCGTCGTACTTTTGGGCAGGCAGAGAGTGACGATTGGACTAGTTTCGAGCGTACCTACCACTGGTGTTACCGGACTATCGGACACCATGTCTTGGCGGCTATCTCCGAAGGCGGAGTTTTCGGTGAGCACGGCATACCATGCTTTATGCCAGTCATCTGCCACCCCATGACTTTCTTCCCTGTGGAAAGGCCCTTTGACCATGAAGATTAAGATCTTTGTGTGGCAGCTATTACGGAACCGCATTCCTTCGGGGACCGAGGTACTTAAGCGGCACGACCCAGGTGATGGCTTGTGCCCCTTACGCGTGATACCGGAGACCGGGACACATATCCTATTCTCCTGTACGGCGGTGCGGGTCCTCTGGACGTTTGTTCGCGAGGTGCTGGGGCTGATTGGGAGGCCCTGGACCTCGCGGAGTTCCTCCAGATCGGGGCCACAAACCATACGAGACATCGCAACTTATTTTGGCTTATCTTTGCGGAGATGTCATGGACTTTGTGGACGACACGTAATAAGATGATGATTGAGAAGATCCTACCGAGGCAGGCGTCTGACTCCTTTAAATTCCTTGCTTTTCGGTAGCACTGGCACCCGCTCTCAAGGCAGCGTAACCGCGATCGTCTCGGCCTCATGATGGATGCGCTTCTGGCTACAGCGCGTTGACTGTCGTCTTCGTAGGGCCATTTGGCGGCAGCCACTACGTGTTTTTCTTCTTCTTATTTCTCTTATGCTTTTTGGGCATGATTGTACTGTTGCCCCAGCCGTCAGTTTTGATCAGAGGTTTGGATGTTGGTTGTATAAACAGTTTTTTTATTTATAAAGCGGGACGAAAACTTATTTCGAAGAGATTGCACATATATCATCTTTTCATCTGGACAACTACTACTATAACCAGTGGCGGATTTGGGCCCCAGGCAGCCCGGGCGCTGGCCTGGGGCGTGAGGCCCATCTGCTTCGTTGACTGTAGCAAATACTGTAGCAAAGTGCTACAGTCAACAAAGGCTGCCTGGGCCCTGGCCCAGTTCGCCTGGGGCCAGGCCCATTCCTGGGTCCGCCACTGACTATAACATACACCTACTAGCGATCTCCGGGCAAAACAATGAATGAATGAACACATGACTGTACATACATATGTGATCGATCGATGAATTAATTGAACATTATATCTGTCTAGAAAAATGCCAAGAAGAGAGTCGATGATCAGGCCATCATCATGACCCGGAACTCGTCGAACGAGAGTTTGCCGTCGCCGTCGAGATCGAACCTGCAGATCATTGCCCTGCACTCCTCCACGCCGAGCTCGTGCGACCCCAGTCTGCTCAGGGTCCGCCTCAGGCTCGCCGGCGTAATCATCTTCGTCGTCGTCGTGTCTTCCGTGGAGGACGACGCGTACATCCCGAACGCCTCCCTTAGGCATCTTCGCCTCACGTCGTCCTCTTCGTGGGCACCGGTGGCTAGCCTCGAGAACTCTTCTTGGTTTAGCAGCCCGTCACCGTCTGCATCCGCCGCCGCCAGGACAACGGCCACCTCCTCCTCGGATATGTCCTCGCCCAAGGACGCCGCCATGCAGCAGCGCAGCTCGGACACGGACACCTTGCCGTCGCCGTCCTTGTCGAAGGCGGCGAACACCGACGGCACCACCATGATCGAGTGACTATTCATCGACCTAGCTCCCTTATCACCAAATTTGCAGGTATTACTAGCTGAAATGGGAGCTAGCAACTTGATTTGTGTCGTTACAAAAACTTGATGCGGTTGACGGATAATATGGCGCGCGTGGTGGGTGTATATATACGCGGGGTGCGAACACAAGACAACATATTGGCAGCAATGGAGAAATGTGTCAGCAACGACGCCTTAGTTTCCGCGTCAATTTTGTGCAGCGCACACATTTGGATCCTCCGTGTTTTGTACGCGTACGGGTCCCTTGCAGAAGTTTGTCATCGATCAGGCTAGCCATAGTGGGAGTAACTTAGGCAGTAACATAACGCACCCCAAGATATATATGCTTATGTGGCATGAAGTTAATGAGGGGAGAGGTGCTTGTGGTAACATAATATGTTACTGTAACATAACGCACCCCAATGCAAAATGAGCCTACAACATAATAAATGAAGGCTTGCATGACACTACACTTATGTTACTACCCACTATGAGACTACCCACAGTGAAAGTAACATAGGAACATCACACATATCTAGATAAAATAGATGATGTGGCAAGCAATAAATGAAGAAAGAGAGGCATGTGGTAACATAGCTAGTTACTACTAGTATGAGTAACATCACACATATCAAGGCAATATGAGTCTATAGCCTAATAAATGAAGTGTTGCATGTTACCACACATATGTTACTCCCCACTGTAGAGGTAGTAACATAGAGTAGTAACTTGGGCATGTTACTACTCGATGTTACTACCCATTGTGGCTAGTCTGATAGTAGTAACATAGAGGGTGCTTGGATACGTTTTAGTCTCATGACTAAAAGTAGTGGGACTAAAACTTGCTAGCCTCACCCATGCTTGGATCCAAATATTAAAGAGACTAAAATCAAGTTAATGAGCATTTATTATCCTCCAAACCTTCCAATCCAGAACTCGCATGTGTTAAAGGAGAAGAGTTAAATGCGAAGAGAGAGGACTAATCCACATTTTAGTAGGGGTACCCCTGACTAAAATTTTTTAGTCTCAAGACTAGTTTTAGCCCCTCTTTAATCAAGGGTGCTTGGAACTTTAGCCTCTTAAAAAGACTATTTTTAGTCAGACTAAAATAAGTCCCTTGGATCCAAGCACCCTCATAGACTAGTAATATTTGCATGTTACTAGTCTAAGTTACTACCCACTATGACTAGCCTCATGGAGGTGGTATGGTGCATGCGTCGACCTCAATTCCTTGAGTCAATTAATTAAGCACCACGATCTCATGTTTTATGTCCAAGGGTCAAATGCTCCCATACAACGTGAAACAACCTAACATTAATGACAGCACGTGGATTAATGGATATTAGATGGCGAATAATGAAGCTCGGCAACGCGGACGTCAACGGCCGGCCAGCACCGCCGCGATGTGAAACAGCAATCGACGGCGCCGACGCGCTGGGTGTGGTGTGCACGGCATGGCATAGCCACATGGTATAGTCTGAATTTGGGTCAGTCAAAAAACAAATTCGAACTATGCGACAAAAGCTTGAGAGATTAAGGCGGGACTCTCTTTTGTCTGGTCCAACCAGGGCTGAGCGTGATCTCATGAGGAGAATATCTGAGCTCTTGCATCGTGAAGAGATGATGGCAAGGCAGAGGTCAAGAGTTCTATGGCTGAGAGCGGGAGATCGCAACACTGAGTTTTTTCAGGCAAGGATGAAAGAAAGACATCGAGCAAATAAAATAAGGGCAGCGCTAGGGATCAGACTACTGATCCTCTGCCTCCCATCAGACTAGTGGAACACCGTAGGATTAGAAGCATAGTAGCCGTCCAATCTACTAGTATGGCCCACGCATGGTTTGTTGGTTTGGGTCGTTAATTGATTGCTCCTATAACTGCATGGTTTGTTGGTTTGGGTCGTTAATTGATTGCTCCTATAACTGCTTCCACTGAACACGTCCCCTACCATCGTCCCGTACCTGTTAATTAGGAAACAATCCCTTTGCTTCCTAATTATTGCTTCCTAGCTTGAACGTGAGGATCAGCGTGGTAGACTGATAGTACATGGGCATGAGCTAAAAATTTCTTCTCATTAATCATGCCAAATATCTTTTATTATCCAATTTTTCTGGTAAATTGTGATTTTCTTCTAACAAACAAATATAAGAAAGTAATTATTATTGAAGATGCATTTTTGTGCAACCAAACATGCTAAGGTGGCATGGAAGCATTATTCTTTATCAGTAGAAGCATCCTTTTATGGTGCGGTCGAACATATTTTTCGATCAGATTGATAGAAATATTTGCTGTATTGACCGAAGCATTATTTCTATGCTATTGTAGCATTTTGCTTTGAAAATTTATTTTGGTGTAGCAAAAACAATATTCGCGTTTGATGGAAGCATTTACATTTCGTAGAATAAATTGTGCAGAGGCAAGCAACAATATACACGGACACCGATTTATTTGATAAGAACAATATACACCTTTATTTTTGCAAAACTACAATAATTCACTTCTGCATAGCCAGTATCACTTCGCGTTGAGCTAGCTGATCATGGGTGAGCTCCATGCACGATGTGAGTTCTTCGTTGTCAACAAGGCAACCACCACATACAACGGTGCCTAGTGTATGCATCTCACTCAACATTGTGGCCATTGTGCTCGGAATGAAGAAGCACGGCTGAACCGAGCAGAACAAAGTGTCTGTACAACAGAAACATCAGTGACAAATAATGAAGCTCACATTAGTAGTGATTGAAAGAAAAAAAAAATCACCACAAGAAGCAAAATGTTTGTACAACAATATCAGTAAAAAAAATTAGTAAGGGTATTCCCTACTATTTTGCTAAACAATATCAGTAAAAGAAGCAAACACTAGTCATGGTTCAAGGACATAATACAATTGGTTGAACCAAAATGTCCTTACAATAAAAGAAGCACACACAAGCAATGGTTGAAGCAAAAGTTTACTACCATGGAAGCATATACAAAACCCTAAATCAACTGTGATGTTTCATGGAAACATCAATGAAAAACAATGAAGCACACATCAATACTGGTTCAAACAAAAAAAAAAAGGTGCAGTGGAAGAACAAAAATGTATGCAAAATAACTTTAGTCAAAGAAGCAGCACTGCTCATGGTTGAAGCACGCACTAATATTGATTGAAGCACGAACAAGAATTAGTTGAAGCAGAATCTATGTAAAATAAAATAAGTAAAAAAAATGAAAGCATCCCATGAAATTATTTCAAACAATAGATAAGTAAAACAAATGAAGCATTGCATATTTAGCATGAAGCCTACACGGAGAAATCACATAGACGTGAGTTGTTGATGCTTAGGATGTTGCTGCATAAATTTCTGATTAAAAAACAAATTCTACCAAATAAACGAGTGGCTTTGCAAAGTTATACGAACTTGGCAAAAACAGTACATCATTGATCAATTTAAATAAAATAGTCTAAAAATACACGCCGATGTTGAGAAGAGATCCAAACCTAGAAAAAATTGACGAGGTTCGGCGCTGTTTGGCCGAGTCGCTTGATTGGTCGCGCTTGATGCCGCTACTGTGCTGAGAAGGGCAAGCCAGGGGATGCGGGACGCCACAGCCAACTCCCATCATGGAAGCAATTGGAAGATGCAGGGGGCGGAGATGGGGGCGGAGGGATCACCGAGCATGCAGCCAAAAGAGGTCGCTGGGTGTGATGTGCGTGATTAACGGGTTGGTGGGCAGCCTCGTCCATAATTAATACGTGCATGGAGTGGAGAGAGATGGAGAGATTGTTGGCCGTGTGATTGAAAACGTAATCGATGGTACAGAACTAGTCTGACGAAAGGAAACGATCAGACGTCTGAGAGATAGAGTTTCCCATAAAATAAGGGCACTAAAGAGAGCAGATGGTTCGGTGGCGACAACCCAGACTGACCTGGAATCAGAGGCAACTAACTTCTATAAATCTCTTTTTTCTGTGCAGGATGGTACTGTTCCAGGTGTGGTCACAGAGTGGGTGCCTCGTCGGGTTGATGAAGCAATGAATGAGAGGCTGTGTGCTAGGATTACAAATGAAGAGATTGAACGGGCACTGTTTATGATGCATCCAGACAAATCGCCTGGGCCGGATGGACTGACGGCAGGCTTCTATATTAAACATTGGCACTTATTGAAGGATGATGTTTGTCGTGCAGTTCGGGATTTCTTGGAAGGAGGAAACATGCCAGATGTGATAAATAACACCATTCTTATTTTGATTCCTAAGGTAAAATCCCCACAAGATATAACCCAATTTAGACCCATATCATTATGCAATGTCTTGTACAAGATAGCCTTGAAGGTGTTGGCACTTCGTTTGCGCCCTGAGCTTGAGGTAATTATTTCAGAAGAGCAAAGTGCTTTTGTTGCAGGACGGCTCATAACAGACAATGTCCTTACTGCCTACGAGTGTACACATTATCTGAAAAGGAAGAAAGGTAAAGCAGGAGCTTGTGCAGTTAAACTTGACATGGCTAAAGCATATGATCGAGTTCAGTGGCGGAGACAGGACCCAGGCCGGGGGGGCCTGGGCCCGGGGCGTCAGGATAATTTCCTTCCTTGACTGAAGCATGATGTGCACTGTTTAACACTATAGCTACACTGTAGCAAGCCTGGGGCCCGGGTATTGGCCCAAACGTGGCTCCGCCCCTGATCGAGTTGAATGGTCGTACTTGAGGGCGGTCATGGCCAAGCTTGGTTTCGCGGATATTTGGATTAATCGAGTAATGTGCTGTGTGAAAACGGTGTCGTTCTCAGTCAGAGTAAATGGGGTGCTCTCGGAATTTTTTAAACCATCCAAAGGTATTAGACAAGGGGACCCAATTTCGCCTTATCTTTTCCTTATTTGTTCAGAAGGTCTGTCTAGTATGCTCAAGAACTATGGGGCAGCACACCTTGGCAGGGGAGTCCGGGTTGGGATCCATGCCCCATGGATCTCACACTTATTGTTTGCGGATGATTGTGTTGCTTTTACACAAGCCTCGACTGATGGTGCAACCCGATTACAACACATCTTGGAAAACTATAGAATCGGGTCTGGACAACTTGTCAATAGGCAGAAATCAGCGGTCTTTTTTAGTGCAAATTGCTCAGCTGAGGTGAAGCATGCATTTCATCAGGCCTCAGGAATTGAAACCGAAGCGTTAGGAGAAAAGTACTTGGGTCTGCCAACTGCCCTTGGAAGATGCACAGATGAGCAATTTGAGCACATACTTACAATTATTAAGAAGTTGATTAGGGGCTGGTCTCCAAAGCTCCTAAATAGCGCTGGGAGGGAAGTTTTAATCAAGGCAGTCCTTCAAGCCGTTCCAACCTATTCTATGAGTTGTTTCCGTCTCTCCAAAAATATGTGCAAAAAGATCACAACTGCCATTGCCAGGTTTTGGTGGGGAGGAAATGAAAATACGAGCAAAATGCATTGGAAGAAATGGAAGGATATTGCTGCTCCCAAATGTGTGGGTGGTATGGGCTTTAAAGACCTTGAGTTGTTCAATCAAGCAATGCTTGCTAAACAGGGTTGGCGACTTCTCACACAACCGGATTCACTCTGTGCCAGGGTGATCAAAGGCAAGTATTTTCATGATGCTGATTTTATGACGGCGACAAGGAAAAAGAATGCATCGCATACATGGAGGGCAATTATGTATGGACGGGAAGCTCTGACTCATGGTCTGATCAAACGTATTGGTGATGGTAGCAATACTAGAGTTTGGGAGGATCCCTGGATCCCTTCAAACTTGGGCTTTAAACCCCTTTTACGTCTTCAAAACTAGACTGTGAATATGGTCGAGGACTTGATCGACTCGTACAATGGAGACTGGGATAGAGAGATTTTACAGAATAATTTCCTTCCTATTGATGCGGCTGCTGTGCAAATGATTCCTTTGGGAAGGATGGAAGAAGATAACTGGGCATGGCATTTAGAGAGAAGTGGAAATTTCAGTGTCCGGTCAGCTTACAGGGCAATGCTTGGTGCTCGGCAGCAAACAAATAATCCAGCTAGCTCGGCAGGTGATGATAGAACATTTTGGAAGAAGCTTTGGAAGATGCCTGTACCCCCAAAGGTCCGTAATTTTTGGTGGCGTGTGATTAGGAAGTTTATCCCATGCCGATCTATTCTGAAGGAAAGACATATTGAACAAATCAGTTTCTGCGAGGATTGTGGATGTGAAGAAACAATCACTCATTCTTTGTTCGATTGTACATGGGCTAAGCTGTTTTGGCATCAAATAAGGAACATGTTGGGTGTTAAACTTCCTCGTTTGCATCCGGACTCATGGGCGATGGATATGATTGATGGAGGTATGGTCAGTGATAGAGATGCCGCTGTCATCTTATGTGGATGTTGGTCTGTATGGTCAGAGCGCAATGCAAAGAAGCACGGAGATAAAGGGTGGTCGATCCAATGCTCGGTGAAATGGACTGCTGATGTGACTATGGATTTGATAATTTCATCAAAAGAAGGAAAGAAAATGCCTACTAAGGCTGACGATAAATGGCGACCCCCGGAAATTAATTGCACTAAGCTGAATGTGGACGCAAGTTTTTTGGCTGATTGTCTCCAAGGAAGTACAGGGGTAGGTGTGCGCAATCATGAAGGTAAACTCATTCGTGCCCAGGCACTATGGTATGAACATGCTGCCAATTCTTTTGTTATGGAGGCGTTGGCTATTAGAGATGGAGTCCGACTTGCAGGTAATATGGGTCTCCGGAACATCATCGTTGAAACTGATGCTTTGGCTATTACGAAGCTCTGGAATACCAATAATTTTGGGCGTTTAGAAATTGCTGTTGTGCTTCAGGAAATTAAAGAGCTTTCAGAGAGTTTTCAGTTCTTTGTTTTGTTTTATGTTCCTAGAAAAGCTAATGAGCTTGCACATCTATGTGCAAGGCAAGCTAATCCTCATAGAAAGCGTTGTATCTGGATAAATTTTATTCCTAGATTTCTAGAGGCTTGTCTGTACAAGGACTGTAACTCTCTGTCTTGATCAATATAGCTCTTTGAACTGCAAAAAACAAAAAAGAGCTTAATTAATTAGCAGGGGAGAGAAAAATCAGATTCTCAACTGCCTCGCAAGAAAACTACTAATCAGTTATTAGTAGCTTCTACAAAATTAATCAATATCGTTCGTCAGCCCATAGAATTCGATGTTCAAACCCCCTTTGTTTCTCCGTCTCTATGTTATGAAAAGACAAGGTCAAGGTCAAATGATGTGAGAGAAGTACTAACTAGTCTTCTCTTCTTTCTTGGTGTTATTTCCGTGTCCTTACGAAAGAAACATACTAGTATTAAATTTCTGTGTCCTCGTCTTATGTGAGAATGTGAGATTCTCTCGTTCTCATATCACCGATCACACATGGATATATACGTATACCGACTTACATACGCGGCATTGTCCTGCGTGGTGGTGACCCCATCATCGCACAGGACGTGTGTGGGCCAGTGGGCTTGCGGGCCGGCGGCGCTTTGTCGTCGGTAGCGTGGGGATGTGCTTGCCAAGTCTGCTCCGAGCGAAAGTTTGCCCGGCTCTCGCCAGCCGGCGGTGGCGGCGCCTACGGGCGTAGTTCTCTTTTTGAAGATGTTGCCATGGAGTATCTTCGACATGCTCCATTCCTGGATCTGGTTATTCGGGCGAAAGCCTAGACCCATCTTGGTCGCCAATTTTTTTAAAATAATACAATTTTTTAATTAAATTTCAGAAATATTACGCCATAATTATTTTTTTTTAAATAATACCCAGTCAGCATACTGCTGGCCGATTGGACCCCAGTCGGCCCACTGCTGGCCGATTGGACCCCAGTCGGCCCACTGCTGGCCGATTGGACCCCAGTCTGCTTACTCTAGGCCGACAGGTGCATGCATCCATTTATCTGTTGAATAGGTATTTGAAAAATGTTAAAGAAGTATTTAAAAAAATGTTGATCATGCATATAAAAATGTTAATCAAGCATTTGAAAAGAAGTTGAACAAGTATTTGAAAAATATTAAAAAAATATTTGAAAACTGTTGAAGAGGTATTTGAAAAATGTTAAAGAAGTATTTTAAAAAATGTGGATCATGTATAAAAAAATGTTAATCAAGCATTTGCAAAAAATGTTAAACGAGTATTTGAAAAAATGTTGAACACGTATTTAAAAAAATATTGATCATGTATATAGAAATATTGAACATGTATTTGTAAAAATGTTGATCATGTATATAAAAATGTTGAAAAGGTATTTGAAAAAATGTTAAACAAGTATTTCAAAAAAATGAACAAGTATTTGAAAAAAATGTTTAACATGTGCATAATATACATGATCAATATTTTTATATACATGATCAACATTTGTACAAATACTTGTTCATTTTTATATACATGATCAATATTTTTTCAAATACTTGTTTAACATTTTTTCAAATACTTGTTTAACATTTTTTGCAAATGCTTGATTAACATTTTTATATACATGATCAAAAAATTTGAAAATACTTCTTCAACATTTTTCAAATACCTATTCAACAGTTTCAAATATTTTTTCAACATTTTTCAAATATTTGTTCAATTTTTTTTCAAATGCTTGATTAACATTTTTATATGCATGATCAACATTTTTTTCAATACTTCTTCAACATTTTTCAAACACTTATTCAACAGATAAATGGGTGCATGCACCTGTCGGCCTAGAGGAAGCAGACTGGGCGCCAATTGGCCAGCAGTGGGCCGACTGGGGCCAATCGGCCAGCAGTGGGCCGACTGGATCCAATCGGCCGACAGTGGGCCGACTGGGGTCCAATCGGCTAGCAGTAGGCCGACTGGATCCAATCGGCCAGCAGTAGGCCGACTGAGTATTATTTTTGAAAAATATAATTATGTCATAATATTTCTGAAATTTAATAAAATAATCGTATTATTTTTAAAAAAATAGCTCTTGGTCAGGCAACGACCTCGTCCCTGCGGCGTTTTCCCCTTTGGGGCGTTGCTTTGGAGAACAGTGATCCTTCTCCGCGCTTCCTTTGGGTTGGACGCGCACGACATCATGGTTGGTAGGTTCCCAACAAGTGATGCGAGTGGTTGACGTTGAGACTGTATGGCGACGACGATGGTGGTGTGTGGAGCTGGGTCGCGGCTTGTCCTTCTAATGTTGACGGTTTCGTTTGCCAATGGGTGTGCCTATGTTTGTTTCTCGCTGTGACAGAGAACTCGGAGCTACGTGTGGCGGGGTCTATGCGGCAACGATGACTCCATGAGGGTGGTTTCATTGGACGGCGCTCTTCGGAGGTTGCATTGGACCAAGTTGGTGCGAGGCTTGCAACTTTCTCCAGTGAAGCGCATCGGCAAAATCGGAGCTGACTGTCCTCGACGTTTGCGGCCGATTGTTTGGCTATGGCTGTGAGGTCCTCGCGTGTCATTCGTTCGGATGGGTCTTAATGGGTCGTCAGCGGCGAAGTCGGAGTCGCCTGCTTGGGGAGAGGTGATGACGATGACATTGCAGGCTACCTCGACGGTGTCCTCTTCTCAGCGGTGTGTGTGGTCTTGTTGATGCTAGGTCGGCCGCTTTGCCCTTCTGTGTGGACGTGCTGTAACGGTTTTCGCCCGGGTTTCCGTTAATTAATCGAGCAACTCTATTCTATCTTTTAATGAATTAGGCCCAGAAGGACCGTGCCTTTGGACGGGAACGTGCATACCATGTGGATTTGAACGATAATGCTAGACCTACGAAAGGATCATACATAAAGTTACTTAGCCTTCCATAAATTCTCTTCTCCCCCGATTTCAACCAAGGTGGGCCCAGCCACTAATCCTAATCCAATTGATTTCATCAACATCAGCCTTTATGTAAAAAACATACGTAAGTTTTAGTGGGTCTAGCATTACTTGGATTTGAATATCTAGGAGCTTTAAACACCCCGATCCTATCAAAGTGCAGACCCACGTCTCCTCCCATGTCGCCGTTAGCCCTCCTTCCCCCCTCGCCACCGCCACAGGGCCCGGACGAGCAAAGCTCGACCGGAGCCGGCGGTGGCGGGGCAGCCTCGACTCTTTGAGGGCAGGGGCCAGCGTGGGACAACTCCCTCTCGACTGGGCATGACGCAGGCGTCGAGCGGCTGTGTCAGCAGGCGTGGTGGTGAGTGGATCGCGTGGGAGCGGCTGTGGTGGCGGGATGGCTCCAGCAAGATCCAGCGGACAACAGCCTCTTGCAGCGAGGGTCAGGGGCGACGGGCCGCAGGTGGTGGCGGTGGATCCATGGCATGCGTGCCTGGATCGTTTCCAACCAACGGCGGCACCTTGTGTTGGCTTCGGTTGGACAGATCTGGGTCACGTGCCCGGTTTATTTGGCATTGGTGGTTGTCAGTACCGCTAGGGAGAAATCCTCTGCATGGAACTGCCGTTGCGGATGATGCGGTGACATCTGTGGGCACCGCTAACCTCCTTGGAGGGCATTGTCACGGTGGTGGTCCCATTGAGCTCTGTAGGAAACCTCAGGTTTGGCCATCCGGACAAGACAGTGGCAACATGTGGCATTGTTTACCTCCTTGGAGGCACTGCTTTGGAGTTGCGGCCGATGGGATCTCGGAGGCGTGGTGACGTTGGACCATCATATAGCCTCAGCTGGAAGGGGCGTCTACTCCGGGGGAAACTCCTGATCTCGGTTTTCCGGATCAGGCGATGGCGGCATCTGGCGCCACTCACTCTCTTGGGGGCATCGTTCTTAGAGCAAGTACAGACTAAAGGGGTTCAAAGGTGGAGCGGCACTACGTCGACGACAACGGGTCTTGGAGCCATGGTGCATTGGAGCCTTTGGCGACAGATGCGTCTGGATGGGCGATCACAAGTCGGTGGCGTTGTTTGGTGTCGTGGTGGCGTCGACGGCAGTTGGTCTGGGCAAGATGAATGCGTTGATCCATCCTGAAGATGGCACGATGGAAGATGGCGGAGGCGGATCCTAGAGCGTGCGCATGTCGTGCGCCTTGAGGGTCTCTAGACCATTGGTGCTCTTGGCTTGCACTTGAACGATATCCTAAGATCCGGAAAACATGATCATCAACAACACTTGAGCTAGTCCAAGAGGCTAGACTAGGAATCTTTTATATAACCATTTATCATTCCACACGTGCATATGAGTTTTTCACTGAATCGCGTATTTCAGGATCATAGCAGTTATTACATAGAATATAAACTATTTAATTATGAGTATGGAAACATAATAATACAAATTATTGCCTCTGGGGCATATTTCCAAGAAGTATGACCCGGCCCAAAAGGAGGGAGAGCGGCTACCGGAGGGTGGCATATGACCTTAGAACCGCGAGTCGATTTTGGCGTTAAGGAAAGAACAAGAGGAAAGGAAGGAGCTCGCCAGAGAAGACTACCCCATTATCTATCTTAAAGTGGCAAGCTACCGATTATTTATCTTAGCGGATTTATCTTAGCGGTGTGAGGGTGATGCTAGTCCGTCGAAAAAAAAGGGTTCATCGCCAGGGTTAGAGGTGTGGAAATAAGCGGTTAGGCCGGCGGTTGAGGGCGGTTCAGATCAAGGGCACGAGGAGAAAGACATGAACAATATTTTCAGAGAGAAGAAGATCTAACGGTTGCTTTTTCATCCAACGGCTAGGAACAACTCGAGTGACTCGGATTCTAAATTAAATTCAGTCTACTGTCCCCTAGCCATTTCCAAAGTCTCACTGCCAAATGCTGGAGCCTTCACCAGTTGTCCCACTTTCACATTCTACAAGGCGGTTACCGGCCGGCCATGACGCCTTTGCCACCCCAAAATTAACCACACTTCGCCATTGCCCACAGCTATTTACCGCGCGTACTATCTTTGGTTTGGTTGTACTTGTACGGTTGTACCTACTACCTACCTACATGCCTGAGAGGCTGAGACACGGACGCGCATGCAATGCACCGGCACAAAACAGCTCACGTCCATCACCATCCTGCGAGCTGGGCATGGCGGGCTGGCGGCTGCGCAGGAGAGGAGACCAAAACTCAGGCGGCAGGCGGCGCGTCGAAGAGCACGCTCTCGATGTCGTCCTCGAAGCCCACGTAAGCCGGCAGCTCGCGCAAGTCGTCGTCAGACGGCCACCATCCGGGCGCGCCGCGGGGCGGGTACCTGGCCTCGAAGTCGGCGCGGTCCATGCAGAGCGCCTGCAGTACCTCGGCGATGGCGCAGTCGTCGTCGTCCACGTCGTCCCGGAGCACTGGCACGGGCTCGGGCTCTTCCTCCTTGGGCTCGACCTTGGGCAGCAACAGTTGCCCTGCCGGTTCCGGGTCTAAGTCGATCTTGCAGAGGGGCGGCTGCAGCTGCTGGTCCACGTAGTAGGAACCGACGTCGAAGTTGGTGACCGCGGTGAGGCCCCGGAGTTGTATCGCCGCGAGGTCGTAGGCCCGGGCCGCCTCTTCCTGGGTAACTGCATGCAGATTCAGAGTGCCGTTTCTTGAGATGAGCCACAGAAACGTACTAGAGCGAACTTGCAAGGACAGAGCGATAGAGAACACACTGAATATCCCCAAGTAGAGGTATCTCTTGCCGCCGCTGCCGCCGCCGCTGCCGCTAGCGCAGCCTATCCTCGCCTCCCACCGGCCCTTCTTGTGATGCCTGCGGTGCCAATAAGTTACTTCATGTCAGCATGATCACTACTGGGGGTGACAAACATGACATTGCAGTGTCACTGTGGTTGGTCTGATCGAGGATAATAGCTCCTCGAGGAAGGCGTGCGTGCATACATACAGTACTTTGCTACTCCCCTGTACTTGGAGGCGCCTCTGGTGAAGCCACTGCAGTCGCGCCTGAGTATGGCCACGTACTCCTCTCTGGTCACGCGTTGCATCCTCTCCAGCTCGTCCTTGTACGTGTCCACCTGCAGCAACGATTCGCAGGGCAGTCCTCTCATGTTGAACAGAATTATAGCTGCCAGCTGAGTAGTACAGGTACTCGTATTGACTACTGACATGTGACAAGACACAACTTACTGGGAAGTTAAGGAGGAGGCCTCCGCACTGTGCACCCCAGTACTTGAGCGCCGCGAGATCATAGGTGCGAGCTGCAGCCTCTTCGGTGTCATAAGCTCCTGCCAAGAAACGAGAGTAAGCAGTGATCTTAACTAAACCACGCGCGTTAAGTGGCGAGCGAGGGACAATGCAATCTACTAGATGTTGGTGTCAATCATGGCATTGAGAAGTATGTGAGCGTTTCTTTTCAAGAAGCGAAAGGATCTTTCTTGACTCACCCAAATAAACTAATAGTAGAAGCAATGAGACATGGATGCGTATCACCACCAGTTCACCACACGTGTCGGCAGACGAATACAAGATTGCAACACAAATTAGTTAAAGACCAAGAACGTCAGCTAGCTAGCACATCAAAGAACATCGAAGTGGCGAAGAATAAATCAAAGTGACGATCAAAACAGAGCAAAATGAGGTAGCTAACTAAGCTGAAAGAAAGGCCTTGATCGAGCGAAGCCTGGGTATCTCTCTCTCAGTCTCACCTTGCCTGCCTCTCCTGTTCTGAACCGTGTTCCGGTAATGCCTGTCCCACAGGTGCACCTCGTACTTCCCCGAGGCGCAGTGCCTACACCACCACCAATGGCGCACATCTCGATCAGAAATCAAACACAAAGATCGCAACCCGGATGAAAGAAACCAAGAAAGGGAGAAAGAAGCGCATGCTCACCTGCTCACGCCCCTGTAGACGGATGACCCCCTCGACGGGAGAACGACGGCGTCGCTCCTGGCCCTCTTCTTCCTCTTCTGGTTCGTCACCGCGCAGGATAGCCCAATGCGGGAGCCCCCGGAGCAGGCGGACGCCGAGGAGGACCAAGTAGGCTTCTTGTTCGTCATGTTTGCTTTTGATTTTGATCACTCCTCCGTCGTACTGCTCCACCCTGCGCCTCGAGGAAGGTTACTGCTAGTGGGAAGGGAAACAGACGCCGAGCACGCTTATACACAAGTGGTAGTGGAGCACTACTATAGTACAGCTCACATCACATTTTCTTTGGGAAGTGCGACGGGTTTAACCGCGATTAGATCCACAGTGTGCTTTCACTGCTTTGGTAAAAAGGACGAACCGGGGTTAAGAGCAGACAGCGGGTGTCACTGGCCGGATATGGGAGGTTCTGGGTTCGCTGAACACATGGCGCGGCGTGGTGCCTTGCCATCGGAGGAGAGTTTTTTTTTCAATGTTGGTAGGAGAGCTACCAAATATTTTTTTCTCCAATATGCCAAACTGGCGTATCATTGATAGGTAAACAGAATACAAGGGTTGAGGACCCTTAGCTCGTGCACTACAAGGCGTGCCAGCCTGCCAGGGGTCCTCATGACCAGAAGAAGTGGGTTGCTCAGCCCAGGTACAAGTGGGTTTACAACACGTGGATTACAGCTTGGAGTCCTTTGGCACCGGCAGTGGCCCAGGTGCGCACGTCATCTTGGATCAAAGCAAACAAGTAGCTAGTTGAGGGTTGCCTTTGGTCGAAGATGCAAGCGTTGCGGTGCTTCCAAATGGCCTAGATGACCAGCAGAACAAGGGACACAAGGGCTTCTACCAAATATTTATGAATTTAATTAGAAAGGGCATTACAAGAAAACCCTCAAAGAGGAATGCATCCCATAAAAAAGGTGAGTGCAAAAAAAGAAGAAATGAAAAAGGAGCTGCTCGAGTTTATTAAGGAAAACACCTAAACAATCGTCTGGCTAAATTAGACCTAAAGCACAAAAGACATATAAAACGCCGGAAGGCCAACATCCAACAACACGCCCGGCCGGACACTCGAGCACCTTCGCCGCTACCAGAGTACACATCCAAACCGTCTTATCACTCCGGGCTGCCACGAGCATATCCGCGAAACCTCGACAACATCAAAGAGGAACGATATGTCTGATAGAGCGGACTTATGCCGCTTCGATCTCATGAGATTGGCTGACTCAAATTTTCTAGAAAACTTTGTGGGGGAGGGGGAGCATTTTTCTCACTCAAGTTCTCTGGAAAATTTTGTAAGGGCATCTGATCCGCAAATTTGCTCCCGCATCCATCTGTGGACAGGGGAATCAGTCCGCGAACACGGATGCGGGAGCCGGCCATTCAGTGCTATCATGTATATGTCCATCAGTAAAGGGTGACGGGGGGATGACCCCCGGTTGTGCTCGAGGAAGAAATGCAACAATTCAAAACATTAGGACGGCCTAAGTCCAACAAATCGGCTGGCCTTCCAGCCGGCTCCTCCCGTTGGGGGCCGGTTGGGCACGGCGCCACGCCCGGGTCGGCTGGCCGCAGCTGGCAATCGGCGGGGTCAGCGTCTGTCCAATCCCGTCGTACGACAAGACCTCACTCATGTCGTGGAGAGTATGGCTACAGTGCCACTGGTACCGCTGACCGGGGCAACCGACGTCAGCGCGGCCTGGTACTATGAAGGCACAATGCCAACCACTCCGTGACGCGATGACCAACTGGCTACAATGACGAGCAGCTGGCAGGCCCCGCAGCCGGTAGGCCCCATTGGAGGCCAGAGACGATGGCAACAGGGGCCCACCCCTCTTTCTTTAACCATTGGCCCTGGCAAGTGAGCAACCGGCCATGCCGACTCCGACCAAGCAGCCGGCCAACGAGGCAGCGTTCCAGCCATCCAAGGATACCAAGAAGACCCCGCTAGATCCGGACAACCCGGACCAGCGCATTGTCGTGGGCACCCGCGTCCACAATAAATAGGAAGGCGAGCTCGTCGACTTCCTCTGTAAGAATCGGGATATCTTCCCATGGTCTCCCAAAGACATGTCGGGTGTCCTGAGGAAGTTCGTTGAGCACCACCTACATGTCCGACTGGATGCCAAGCCGGTCTGGCAACCGGTCCGCCGCTTCTCCGAGGAGAAGCGAAAAACCATTAGTGAAGAGATCGCCCAGCTTCTCGCAGCCGGCTTCATCATGGAAGTTTTTCACCCAGAATGGTTGGCCAACCCAGTCCTGGTGCTGAAGAAGAATGGGACCTAGCGCATGTGTATCGTCTACACCAGCCTCAACAAGGCCTGCCCTAAGGATCCATTTGCTCTGCCCCGTATCGATCAAGTCATCGATTCCGCGGCCGGTTGCGAGCTCCTATCCTTTCTGGACGCCTACTCAGGCTACCACCAGATCAAGCTGGACCCGGCCGACCAGCTCAAGACGTCCTTCATCACCCCTTTCGGGGCATATTGGTACATCACCATGTCGTTTGGCCTGAAGAATATGAGCGCCACCTTTCAGCGATGCATCTAGAAGTGCCTCCTCCCGCAGATCGGCATGAACATGTACGTGTACGTCGACGACATCGTGGTCAAGACCAAGCAGTATCTCACCCTCATGGACGACCTCAAGGAGATGTTAACCAATCTACGCAAGTACCAGATCAAGCTGAACCCAAATAAGTGCGTGTTCGGGGTGCCAGCCGGCCAGCTCCTCGGCTTCCTCATCTCAACCCCGAGAAGATCAAGGCCATCGAGTGGATGTGCAAGACGGCTCGCCTACGAGATGTCCATAATTTCACCGATTGCCTGGCATCCCTAAGCCGGTTCGTCAGCGGGCCGGGAGAGAGGTCCTTGCCCTACGACCGAGTTCGACTAGACGCCGCAGGCGGACAAGGCTTTCGGCGACCTCAAGCGCATGCTCTCCACCACGCCCATCCTAGCCGTGTTGGCTAAGAAGGAGTCCATGCCGATGTACATTGTTGCCGCCACCCGCATGGTCAGTGTGGTGCTGGTGGTTGAGTGCCCGGAGGATGGCAATGTGCAGCTGGTCCAGCGTCCGGTGTAGTACCTGAGTGAGGTGCTCTCCCTCTCCAAGCAAAACTACCCCCGCTAGCAGAAGATGTGCTATGGCGTGTGCCTGGCGGCGAAGAAGTTGAAGAAGTACTTCTAGGAGCACTCCATCACAGTGGTGAGCACAACCCCCTCTCAGAGATCATCGGTAACATGGACGCTACTGCCCGGGTCACCAAGTGGGTCATCGAGTTGGCTGCCCACAACATTCTCTACGAGCCCCGCACGGCCATCAAGTCGATGCAGGCTAATTTCCTCATCCACTGGGCGGAAACCCAGTACCTGTCGCCGCCTCCCGACTCGGTGCATTGGCGGATGCACTTCGATGGCTCAAAGATGTGCTCTAGCTTGGTAGCCGACATCGTCCTCTCCTCCCCAAGGGTGACGGGCTGAAGTATGCGCTGCAGATCCACTTTGCCGCATCCAACAATGTGGCGGAGTACGAGGCCCTCATCCACGGCCTCCGGCTGGCCAAGGGCACTCTAACCTGGTGGTGCAGCAGGTCTCTGGCGAGTGGGACGCCAGGGATGCCAACATGGCCAGTTATCGCTTCCTAGTCCCGCAGATGTGTGGCAGCTTTGAGGGCTGCAAGTTCCACCATGCCCCTCGAGCCGACAACGAGGCGGCGGACATGCTAGCCAAGATTGGCTCGACCCGGCAAGCCATTCCAGTCGGTATCTTGCTTGAGCATATGCACAAACCCTCCATCAAGCCCCCGGGGGGGGGGGGGGGGGGGGGGGGGGGGGGGGGGGGGGGGGGGGGGGGGGGGGGGGGGGGGGGGGGGGGGGGCCCAACCTCAGGGGCTACCGGCTTTGGCCCGGGGGCTGCCAGCTCCGGCCCAAGGGCTCCCACCCCAGCCTCAGGGGCTGCCGGCTCTGGCCCTAGGGCTCCCGACCAAGCCAGCCCCATGGAGGCGGCTATCTTAACGGTGGTGGAGGTGCCGTCTTGGGCGCAACCAATCCTTGCCTTCCTTGTGAACGGTGAGCTCCCTGCAAACGAGGTCGCGCCCCGGCAGATCCAGCGGCGTGCTCCAGCATACACCATCGTAAATCGCGAGCTCGTCAAGCGTAGTGTGTCTGGTATTTTCCAACGCTGCGTCAAGCCGAACAAGGGGAACCAAATCCTCGCAGATATCTACCAGGGGAATTGTGGCCACCACACATCCTCAAGGGCCATTGTGGCCAAGACCTTCCACCATGGCTTCTACTGGCCGACTGCTCTCCAGGATGTCAAGCAGCTGGTTCTCAATTGCAAAGACTGCCAGCGCTTCAGCGCGCGGAGCCACCAGCCGGCTGCGGCCCTCAAGACCATCCGCATCATGTGGCCCTTTGCCGTCTGGGGCCTCGACATTGTGGGGCCATTCAAGACCGCTCGAGGTGTCATGATGTACTTGCTGGACACCGTTGACAAATCTACAAAGTGGATAGAGGCCAAGCCGATCAAGAAGCTGGATGGACCCATAGCCGTCACGTTCATCAAAGACAACACCGTCCGTTATGGCGTTCCCCATACCATCATCACCGACAACAACTCTAACTTTGCCAAGGGGGCACTGGCTCATTTCTATACCGGCCAGGGGATCTGGTTCGACCTAGCGTCTGTCACCCACCTACAGTCGAATGGAAAGGCGAAAAGGGCCAATGGCTTGATCCTAGCCGGCATCAAGCCCCGGATCGTCGAGCTATTGGAGCATTCAGCCGGCTGCTAGATCGAAGAGTTGCAAGCTGTGCTCTGGAGCGTCAGGACCATGCCCAACCGGTTAATCGGCTTCACTCCTTTCTTCCTCATTGATACGTCTCCAAAAAAAATTCTCCAAAAAGTTTCGCCCAGTGCCAGTTATATTATCATTCTTGGATGTTTTACAATTATTTTATAGCAACTTTATATCATTTTTTGGGACTAACCTATTGACATAGTGCCCAGTGCCAATTGTTGTTTTTTGCTTTTTTTACTTCACAGAAAATAAATACCAAACGGAGTCCAAATGCAGCGAAACTTTTTGGAGAATTTTTCTGGACCAGAAGACACAAGATGGGCCAAAAAAGTACTAGAGGGATGCCTCGAGGGGGGGGCACAACCCACCTGGGCGCGCCTGGGGGCCCAGGCGCGCCCTGGTGGGTTGTGCCCACCTCGGTGGCCTCCCGCACCGCCTCTTCGCCCTATAAATACCCCAATATTCCAAAACCCTAGGGGAGTCGACGAAGCACAATTCCAGCCGCCGCAAGTTCCAGAACCACGAGATCCAATCTAGACACCATCACAGAGGGGTTCATCATCCTCATTGGTGCCTCTCCGATGATGCGTGAGTAGTTCATTGTAGAACAACGGGTCCGTAGGCAGTAGCTAGATGGCTTCCTCTCTGTCTCTCTTTTGATTCTCAATACAATGGTCTCTTGGAGATCTATTTGATGTAACTCTTTTGCGGTGTGTTTGTTGGGATCCGATGAACTTTGAGTTTATGATTAGATCTATTTTATCCACGAAAGTTATTTGAGTTCTTTGATCTCTTCTATGCATGATTACTTATAGCCTCGTATTTCTTCTTTGAATCTTTGGTTTAGTTAGGCAAACTGGATTAATTTTTCTTGCCATGGAAGAGGTGCTTTGTGATGGGTTCGGTCGTGCGGTGTTCTTTCCGAGTGATAGAAGGGGCAGCAAGACACGTATTGATCGTTGCTATTAAGGATAACAAGATGAGGTCTATTGCTACATGAATAGATCTTGTCTACATCATGTCATCATTCTTATTGCATTACTCCTTTTCTCCATGAACTTAATACACTAGATGCATGCTGGATAGCGGTCGATGTGTGGAGTAATAGCAGTAGATGCAGGCAGGAGTCAGTCTACTAATCTTGGACGTGATGCCTATATATTGATCATTGCCTAGATATCGTCATACTTATTTGAGATTCTATCAATTTCCCAACAGTAATTTGTTTACCCACTGTGTGCTATTTCTTGAGAGAAGCCACTAGTGAAATCTATGGCCCCCGGGTCTATTCTTTATCATATTTGCCTTCGAGATCTATTTTTATTCACTTTTATTTTCAGATATATTAGTCCAAAACACCTTGCTGCACTTTTTCTTTATTTATTTTATTTTGTGTTATTGCGAGATCTATTTATCCAAAATCATACAAACCAATCTATCTTTTGCCCGAGGAGGAATTGACAACCTCTCCTACGCGTCGGGTTGCAAGTATTTGTTTTTTGTGTGCAGGTACCATTTACATAGTGTTGCTTGGTTCTCCTACTTGATTGATACCTTGGTTTCATAACTGAGGGAAATACCTACCGTAGTTGTGCTGCATCATCCCTTCCTCTTTGGGGAAATACCGACGTAGTTCAAGTGACATCAAAAGGAATTTCTGGCACCGTTGCTAGGAAGACATCATCGACATCTATCAGGTTCCTAATCACAAATCTCATCTCCTTGCAATTTACATTATTCGCCATTTGCCTCTCGTTTTCATCTCCCCCACTTCATAAAAATTTGCCTTTTTATTCGCCGTCTTTTCGTTTGTCTTTTTCTTGTTTGATCTTTTGTTTGCTTATGTTGCCATGTGCTTTCTGTATGCTTCATCTTCGTTTGCTAAAAATCTATTGATATGGATCCCCATCCACTTGCTAATCTTTTTAAAAGATCCAATCATGATGAACCAATTGCTAGTGAGTTGAGTGCACTAGATTATCTTTACGAAGTTTTCTTGAGATCCGCGAATCTGAAAATTGTGATGAAGACATTTATAAATTGATTCATGATAGCTCCTTGAATGAAAAGCATGATTGCAATGATGTTATTATAAATTCTATTAATGTCAATTGTGTTAGTGATATGCAAACCCCCAAGCTTGGGGTTGCTAATTTTGCTATGTCCACTACTTATTGTAATGATCATGATTGTGGTGATTCTCCTTATGATCTTGAAAATTTATTTAAGCCTCATGATGAATATGTTATTTGCAGTAATATTGAAAGTGGGTTTGGAAGAGTGTCAACTTTAGGTAAAAATAATCCCACATATTTTGGAGAGTGTTCAATCTTATGATTTTTTTTATGAAGGTGGGTTTGGAGAGGTCACGACTTTAGTTGATGTTAATCCCACTATTTTGGAAGAGTGTCAACTTTGCATGCATGTGGATCATGAAGAGAATATTTTATGTGATAGTTATATTGTTGAATTTGATTATGATCCCACATGTAATTATTATGAGAGAGGAAAATATGGTTATAGATATCTTTATGTTACTAAATTACCTCTCTTCATGTTGAGATTGCTATTGTTTTGTTCCATGCATATGCTAGATATTTCTTGTCTTGATAATTTGTTGGCTTATAAAATGCCTATGCATAGGAAGTATGTTAGACTTAAATGTGTTTGTCGCATTATTTATGATGCTCTCTTGGAGTTGCAATTATTATCTTTCATGTGAGGATCAATAAAATATCAAGCCTATCTTGATGGCTATAAAGAAAGTGTTTGTTGGGAGGCAAACCAATGAATAAATTTTATTTTTGCCTTTGCCTTTCTGTTCTTGAGTGTTTACACAATTATGCTCTGTTATGATTGTGTTTTTTATGTTTTAATTAGTGTTTGTGCCAAGTAAAACCTTTGGGATCATGTTGGGTGATAGTTGATTTGATCTTGTTGAAAAATAGAAACTTTGTGCGCCGGTAATAGAATTTTTAAAATTACAGAAGTGTGATAAAATTCAGAATTTTTTCACAAGATTTATATACAAATTGCCTACGTTGTCCTAGTTTTTCAGAATTTTTGGAGTTACAGAAGTATTCGAAGTTTTCAGATTGTTACATATTGTTCAGTTTTTTACAGATTCTGTTTTACTTGAATTGTGTGCTTATTTTGATGAATCTATGAGTTGTATCAGGGGTTATGAGCCATAGAAAAGTTAGAATACAGTAGATATAATGCAATAATAAAGTATGAATGGGTTTGCAACAGTACTTAGAGTGGTGATTTGCTTTCTTATACTAACGGATCTCACGGAGGTTTTGTTAAATTCTGTGTGATTTGTTGGGGAACGTAGTATTTCAAAATTTTGCCTACGATCACGCAAGATCTATCTAGGAGAAGCATAGCAACGAGCGGGGAGAGTGTGTCCACATACCCTCGTAGACCGAAAGCAGAAGCATTTAGTAACGCGGTTGATGTTGTCAAATGTCTTCGCGATCCAACCGATCAAGTACCGAACGCACGGCACCTCCGCGATCTGCACATGTTCTGCTCGGTGACGTCCCTCGAACTCTAGATCCAGCTGAGGCCGAGGGAGAGTTTCGTCAGCATGACGGCGTGGTGACGGTGATGATGAAGTTACCGGCGCAGGGCTTCGCCTAAGCACTACGACAATATGACCGAGGTGTAAAACTGTGGAGGGGGGCACCGCACACGGCTAAGAGATTGTCTGTTGTGTCTTTGGGGTGCCCCCTGCCCCGTATATAAAGGAGGGGAGGAGGAGGCCGGCCAACAAGGGGTGCACCAGGGAGAGGGGAGTCCTACTGGGACTCCAGTCCTAGTAGGATTCGGCCCCACCCTTTTTTCCTTCTACCGAAGGGGGAAAAGGGGAAGGAGAGGGAGTAGGAGAAGGAAAGGGGGGTGGCGTCCCCTTCCCAAGTACAATTCGGCCTCCTCCCTTGTGGGGGGCGCGCCAGCCCCTTGTGGGCTGGTTAGCCTCCCTCCTATGGCCCATAAGGCCCATATCTTTCCCCGGGGGGTTCCGGTAACCTCCCGGTACTCCGGAAAAATGCCCGAATCACTCGGAACCATTCCGATGTCCGAATGCAACCTTCCAATATATGAATCTTTAACTCTCGACCATTTCGAGACTCCTCGTCATGTCCGTGATCTTATCCGGGACTCCGAACAAACTTCGGTACATCAAATCACATAACTCATAATACAAATCGTCATCGAACGTTAAGCGTGCGGACCCTACGGGTTCGAGAACTATGTAGACATGACCGAGACACATCTCCGGTCAATAACCAATAGCGGAACCTGGATGCTCATATTGGCTCCTACATATTCTACGAAGATCTTTATCGGTCAAACCGCATAACAACATACGTTGTTCCCTTTGTCATCGGTATGTTACTTGCCCGAGATTCGATCGTCGGTATCATCATACCTAGTTCAATCTCGTTACTGGCAATTCTCTTTACTCGTTCCATAATACATCATCCCGCAACTAACTCATTAGTCACATTGCTTGCAAGGCTTATAGTGATGAGCATTACCGAGAGGGCCCAGAGATACCTCTCCGAAACACGGAGTGACAAATCCTAATCTCGATCTATGCCAACCCAACAAACACCTTTGGAGACACCTGTAGAGCATCTTTATAATCACCCAGTTACGTTGTGACGTTTGATAGCACACAAGGTGTTCCTCCGGTATTCGGGAGTTGCATAATCTCATAGTCAGAGGAACACGTATAAGTCATGAAGAAAGCAATAGCAATAAAACTCAACGATCATATCATAATGCTAAGCTAACGGATGGGTCTTGTCCATCACATCATTCTGTAATGATGTGATCCCGTTCATCAAATGACAACACATGTCTATGGTCAGGAAACATAACCATCTTTGATTAACGAGCTAGTCAAGTAGAGGCATACTAGGGACACTCTGTTTTGTCTATGTATTCACACATGCACTAAGTTTTCGGTTAATACAATTGTAGCATGAATAATAAACATTTATCATGATATAAGGAAATATAAATAACAACTTTATTATTGCCTCTAGGGCATATTTCCTTCAGTCTCCCACTTGCACTAGAGTCAATAATCTAGTTCACATCGCCATGTGATTTAACACCAATAGTTCACATTACCATGTGATTAGTTCACATCGCCATGTGACTAATACCCAAAGGGTTTTACTAGAGTCAATAATCTAGTTCACATCGCTATGTGATTAAGACCCAAAGAGTACTAAGGTGTGATCATGTTTTGCTTGTGAGAGAAGCTTAGTCAATGGGTCTGTCACATTCAGAGCCGTATGTATTTTGCAAATTTTCTATGTCTACAGTGCTCTGCATGGAGCTAGTCTAGCTAATTGCTCCCACTTTCAATATGTATCCAGATTGAGACTCAGAGTCATCCGGATCAGTGTAAAAGCTTGCATCAGCGTAACTGTTTACGATGAACTCTTTATCACCTCCATAACCGAGAAATATCTCCTTAGTCTTCTAAGGATAATTTTGACCGCTGTCAAGTGATCCACTCCTGGATCACTATTGTACCCTCTTGCCAAACTCATGGTGAGGTTCACAATAGGTCTGGTACACAGCATAGCATACTTCATAGAACCTATGACTGAGGCATAGGGAATGAATTTTCATTCTCTTTCTATTTTCTGCCGTGGTCGGGTTTTGAGTCTTTACTCAACTTCATACCTTGCAACACAGGCAAGAACTCCTTCTTTTACTATTCCATTTTGAACTACTTCAAAATCTTGTCAAGGTATGTACTCATTGAAAAGAAAAACTTATCAAGCATCTTGTTCTATCTCTGTAGATCTTGGTCCTCAATGTGTAAGCAGCTTCACTGAGGTCTTTCTTTGAAAAACTCCTTTCAAACAATCCTTTATGCTTTCCAGAAAAATTCTACATTATTTCCGATCAACAATATGTCATTCACATATACTTATCAGAAATGCTGTAGTACTCCCACTCACTTTCTTGTAAATACAGGCTTCACCGCAAGTCTGTATAAAACCATATGCTTTGATCACCTTATCAAAGCGTATATTCCAACTCCGAGATGCTTGCACCAGTCCATAGATGGATCGCTGGAGCTTGCACACTTTGTTATTACCTTTAGGATTGACAAAACCTTCTTGTTGCATCATATACAACTCTTCTTTAAGAAATCCATTAAGGAATGCAGTTTTGACCTCCATTTGCCAGATTTCATAAAATGTGGCAATTGCTAACATGATTCGGACAGACTTTAAGCATCGCTACGAGTGAGAAAATCTCATTGTAGTCAACATCTTGAACTTGTCGAAAACCTTTTTGCAACAAGTCAAGCTTTGTAGATAGTAACACTACTATTAGCGTCCGTCTTCCTCTTGAAGATCCATTTATTCTTAATGGCTTGCCGATCATCGGGCAAGTCCACCAAAGTCCATACTTTGTTCTCATACATGGATCCCATCTCAGATTTCATGGCCTCAAGCCATTTCGCGGAATCTGGGCTCATCATCGCTTCCACATAGTTCGTAGGTTCATCATGGTCAAGTAACATGACCTCCAGAACAGGATTACCGTACCACTCTGGCGCGGATCGTACTCTGGTTGACCTACAAGGTTCGGTAGTAACTTGATCTGAAGTTTCATGATCATCATCATTAGCTTCCTCACTAATTGGTGTAGGAATCACTGGAATTGATTTCTGTGATGAACTACTTTCCAATTCGGGAGAAGGTATAATTACCTCATCAAGTTCTACTTTCCTCCCACTCACTTCTTTCGAGAGAAACTCCTTCTCTAGAAAGGATCCATTCTAAGCAACGAATATCTTGCTTTCGGATCTGTGATAGAAGGTGTACCCAACAGTCTCCTTTGGGTATCCTATGAAGACGCATTTCTCCGATTTGGGTTTGAGCTTATCAGGTTGAAGCTTTTTTACATAAGCATCGCAGCCCCAAACTTTAAGAAACGACAATTTGGGTTTTTGCCAAACCACAGTTCATATGGTGTCATCTCAACAGATTTAGATGGTGCCCTATTTAACGTGAATGCAGCTGTCTCTAATGCATAACCCCAAAACGATAGTGATAAATCGGTAAGAAACATCGTAGATCGCACCATATCTAATAAAGTATGGTTATGACATTCGGACACACCATTACACTGTGGTGTTCCAGGTGACATGAGTTGCGAAACTATTCCACATCGTTTCAAAAGAAGACCAAACTCGTAACTCAAATATTCACCTCCACGATCAGATCGTAGATACTTTATTTTCTAGTTACGATGATTTTCCACTTCACTCTGAAATTCTTTGAACTTTTCAAATGTTTCAGACTTATGTTTCATCAAGTAGATATACCCATATCTGCTCAAATCATCTGTGAAGGTCAGAAAATAACGATACCCGCCGCGAGCATCAACACTCATCGGACCGCATACATCAGTATGTATTGTTTCCAATAAGTCAGTTGCTCGCTCCATTGTTCCGGAGAACGGAGTCTTAGTCATCTTGCCCATGAGGCATGTTTCGCAAGCATCAAGTGATTCCAAAAGTCCATCAGCATGGAGTTTCTACATGCGCTTTATACCATTATGACCTAAACGGCAGTGCCACATATAAGTTGCACTATCATTATTAACTTTGCATCTTTTGGCTTCAATATTATGAATATGTGTATCACTATGATCGAGATTCAATAAACCATTTATATTGAGTGTATGACCATAGAAGGTTTTATTCATGTAAATAGAACAACAATTATTCTTTGACTTAAATGAATAACCGTATTGCTATAAACATGATCCAATCATATTCATGCTCAACGCAAACACCAAATAACATTTATTTTAGGTTCAACACTAATCCCGAAGGTGAAGGGAGTGTGCGATGGTGATCTTATCAACCTTGGAATCATTTCCAACACACATCATCACTTCGCCCATAACTAGTATGTGTTCAGTCTGCAACTCCTGTTTTTAGTTACTACTCTTAGCAACTAAACTAGTATCAAATACATAGGGGTTGCTATAAACACTAGTAAAGTACACATCAATAACATGTATATCAAATATACTTTTGGTCACATTGCCATCCTTCTTATCCGCCAAGTATCTAGGGCAGTTCCACTTCCAGTGACAATTTCGTTTGCAGTAGAAGCACTCAGTTCCAGGCTTGGGTCTAGCTTTGGGCTTCTTCATGGGAGCAGCAACTTGCTTGCTATTCTTCTTTGAAGTTCCTCTTTCTTTCCCTTTGCCCTTTTCTTGAAACTAGTGCTTGTTAACCATCAACACTTGATGCTATTTCTTGATTTCTACCTTCGCCGATTTCAGCATCGCGAAGAGCTTGGGAATTACTTTTGTCATCCCTTGCATATTATAGTTCATCACTAAGTTCTAGTAACTTGGTGATAGTGACTAGAGAACTTTGTCAATTACTATCTTATGTGGAAGATTAACTCCCACTTGATTCAAGCAATTGTAGTACCCAGACAATCTGAGCACATGCTTACTGGTTGAGCTATTCTCCTCCATCTTGTAGGCAAAGTACTGCCAGAGGTCTCATACCTCTCGACACGGACATGAGTATGAAATACCAATTTCAACTCTTAGAACATCTTATATGCTCCATGGCGTTCAAAACATTTTTGAAGTCCCGGTTCTAAGCTGTAAAGCATGGTGCACTAAACTATTAAGTAGTCATCATATCGAGCTTTGTCAAACGTTCATAACGTCTGCATCTGCTCCTGCAATAGGTCCGTCACCTAGCGGTGCATCAAGGACATAATTCTTCTGTGCAGCAATGAGGATAATCCTCAGATGATGGACCTAGTCCGCATCATTGCTACTATCATCTTTCAACATAGTTTTTCTCTAGGAACATATCAAAAATAAACTGGAAGGTACATCGCAAGCTATTGATCTACAACAAAGATATGCAAATACTATCATGACTAAGTTCATGATAAATTAAAGTTCAATTAATCATATTACTTAAGAACTCACACTTAGATAGACACCCCTCTAATCATCTAAGTGATCACGTGATCCATATCAACTAAACCATGTCCGATCATCACGTGAGATGGAGTAGTTTTCAATGGTGAACATAACTATGTTGATCATATCTACTATATGATTCACGCTCGACCTTTCGGTCTCAGTGTTCCGAGGCCATATCTGCATATGCTAGGCTCGTCAAGTTTAACCCGAGTATTCTGCGTGTGCAAAACTAGCTTGCACCCGTTGTATGTGAACGTAGAGCTTATCACACCCAATCATCACGTGGTGTCTCGGCACGACGAACTGTCGCAATGGTGCATACTCAGGGAGAACACTTGTACCTTGAAATTTAGTGAGAGATCATCTTATAATGCTACCGCTGTACTAAGCAAAATAAGATGCATAAAAAGATAAACATCACATGCAATCAAATAAGTGATATGATATGGCCATCATCATCTTGTGCCTTTGATCTCCATCTCCAAAGCACCATCATGATCACCATCGTCACCGGCTTGACACCTTGATCTCCATCGAAGCATCGTTGTCGTCTCGCCAATTATTGCTTCTATGACTATTGCTACCGCTTAGAGATAAAGTAAAGCAATTACATGGCGATTGCATTTCATACAATAAAGCGACAACCATATGACTCCTGCCAGTTGCCGATAACTGTTACAAAACATGATCATCTCATACAACAAATTGTATATCATCACGTCTTAACCATATCACATCACAACAAGCCCCGCAAAAACAAGTTAGACGTCCTCTACTTTGTTGTTGCAAGTTTTACGTGGCTGCTACGGGCTTCTTAGCAAGAACCGTTCTTACTTACGCATCAAAACCACAACGATTTTTCGTCAAGTATGCTGTTTTAACCTTCAACAAGGACCGGGCGTAGTCACACTTGATTCAACTAAAGTTGGAGAAACAGACACCCACTAGCCACCTATGTGCGAAGCACGGCGGTAGAGCCAGTCTCATGAACGCGGTCATGTAATGTCGGTCTGGGCCGCTTCATCCAACAATACCTCTGAATCAAAGTATGACATGCTGGTAAGCAGTATGACTATTATCGCCCACAACTCTTTGTGTTCTACTCGTGCATATAACATCTACGCATAGACCTGGCTCTGATGCCACTGTTGGGGAACGTAGTATTTCAAAATTTTGCCTACGATCACGCAAGATCTATCTAGGAGAAGCATAGCAAAGAGCGGGGAGAGTGTGTCCACGTACCCTCGTAGACTGAAAGCGGAAGCATTTAGTAACGCAGTTGATGTTGTCGAATGTCTTCACGATCCAACCGATCAAGTACCGAACGCACGGCACCTCCGCGATCTGCACATGTTCTGCTCGGTGACGTCCCTCGAACTCTAGATCCAGCTGAGGCCGAGGGAGAGTTTCGTCAGCATGACGGCGTGGTGACGGTGATGATGAAGTTACCGGCGCAGGGCTTCGCCTAAGCACTACGACAATATGACCGGGGTGTAAAACTGTGGAGGGGGGCACCGCACACGGCTAAGAGATTGTCCAATTCGGCCTCCTCCCTTGTGGGGGGTGCACCAGCCCTTGTGGGCTGGTTAGCCTCCCTCCTATAGCCCATAAGGCCCATATCTTTCCCCGGAGGGTTCCGGTAACCTCCGGGTACTCCGGAAAAATGCCCGAATCACTCGGAACCATTCCGATGTCCGAATTCAACCTTCCAATATATGAATCTTTACCTCTCGACCATTTTGATACTCCTCGTCATGTCCGTGATCTCATCCGGGACTCCAAACAAACTTCGGTACATCAAATCACATAACTCATAATACAAATCGTCATCGAACGTTAAGCGTGCGGACCCTACGGGTTCGAGAACTATGTAGACATGACCGAGACACATCTCCGGTCAATAACCAATAGCGGAACCTGGATGCTCATATTGGCTCCTACATATTCTACGAAAAGCTTTATCGGTCAAACCGCATAATAACATACGTTGTTCCCTTTGTCATCGGTATGTTACTTGCCCGAGATTCGATCGTCGGTATCATCATACCTAGTTCAATCTCGTTACCGGCAAATCTCTTTACTCGTTCTGTAATACGTCATCCGGCAACTAACTCATTAGTCACATTGCTTGCAAGGCTTATAGTGATGAGCATTACCGAGAGGGCCCAGAGATACCTCTCCGAAACATGGAGTGACAAATCCTAATCTCGATCTATGCCAACCCAACAAACACCTTCGGAGACACCTATAGAGCATCTTCATAATCACCCAGTTACGTTGTGACGTTTGATAGCACACAAGGTGTTCCTCCGGTATTCGGGAGTTGCATAATCTCATAGTCAGAGGAACATGTATAAGTCATGAAGAAAGCAATAGCAATAAAACTCAACGATCACAATGCTAAGCTAACGGATGGGTCTTGTCCATCACATCATTTTGTAATGATGTGATCCCGTTCATCAAATTACAACACATGTCTATGGTCAGGAAACATAACCATCTTTGATTAACGAGCTAGTCAAGTAGAGGCATACTAGGGACACTCTGTTTTGTCTATGTATTCACACATGTACTAAGTTTCCGGTTAATACAATTCTAGCATGAATAATAAACATTTATCATGATATAAGGAAATATAAATAACAACTTTATTATTGCCTCTAGGGCATATTTCCTTCATGATTGAAGTTTTCAAGTTTTGGGTGAGATCACGATGGATGAAGGAATAAGGAGTAAGAAGAGCCTAAGCTTGGGGATGCCCCATGGCACCCCAAGTTATTATCCAAAGAGAAACAAGCAACTAAGCTTGGGGATGCCCCGAGTGGCATCCCCTCTTTCTTCTAACGACCATCGGTATTTTTACTTGGAGCTATATTTTTATTCGTCACATATCATGAGTTTTGCTTGGAGCGTGTTGTATGATATGAGTCTTTGCTTGTTTTACTTTTTAGTTTGTGTCATCTATTCTTGCTAGACACACCTATTTGAGAGAGCCAAAATTGTGCTATGATTTAATAGAATTGCTCTATGTGCTTCACTCTATTTTTTTGAGCTATGTAATTGCTTTAGTGCTTCACTTATATCTTTTTGAGCACGGTGTGCTTTAATATTTTTGAAGAAATGCTATAATTCTTCACTTAGATTTATTTGAGAGTTAGTAAAATTTTGAAGAAATTCTCTCATGCTTCACTTATATTATTTTGAGAGAAGAAATTTTTATGCTCATGTTCTTCACTTAAATTTGTTTGAGCCTATCAAAAGCAACGTAGAAACTAGTCCCAAAGTGCTAGATATTCAAGAGGGATATAATAAAAACTTTCATGAAGATTGTTGGACAAATAAACTTGATTATTTGTAATAGGTTTGCGATATGATGATAGTGATATGTGAGTCATGTTGATGAGTAATTATGCTTTAGTAAGAATATTGGTGTTAAGGTTTGTGATTCCCTATGCAAGCATGAAAGTCAATAGTCATGCAATGAAATTACATCCTACTTGTGGTGCATTATTCGGTGTTAGTTATGTTGAATGCTCGCTTATGTGATTTTTTGTTTCTTGGCTGGTTGCTTCTCAATCTATTTGCTAGCCTTCACTTGTACTAAGTAGAGATACTAATTGTGCATCCAAAATCCTTAAACCCAGTTTTGCCATATGAGTCCACCATACCTACCTATATGCGGTATTCCCGTGATGTTCTAAGCAAATTTGTATGTGCCACCTCTAATTTTCAAAATAAATTTTCTTTTTGTGTGCTCGTACTGCTCATGAAGCGGTAGGGGGTGGCCAATATTTTCCATGCTAGATGTGTTAGTCTTAATATGAGTGTTTATTCACTTGTCATTGCACGAGAGTGCGGCGGCATAGGGATGCCCAGTCCCGAAATGAAAAAGAAAATTACTTTATGTTGTCAAATAATAAATTCCTTGGAAAGTGTTGGTATGGAAGGCACCCATGGATACGGCTAGCCATGGAAAGTGAAAGAATGGTGGAAAAAGGAATAAACTTTATTTTCTGTTTGGGAACCGCCTATGATATATCTAGCATGGAAAGTGTTGGGAATTACTTGGTCATTTTCGTTGACGGGAAAAGTATGTCTCTCAAAAAAATTATCACTCAATTTAAGCTTTGAGCTCTGGCACCTCTACGAATCCCTACTTCCCTCTGCGAAGGACCTTTCTATTTACTTTATTTTTTTTATTTTTTTTATTTGAGTCTCCATCTTCTCTTATAAAGCACCAACTAAGGGGCACTATGATCATACTTGAGCATTGGGTATAGCTAATATGCGAGTGTTTTTCATGAATGGATCAATGATTGAGCATAATGGGCTAGGGATAACTTTCTTTAGTGTTGATATTTTGAAATACATGGTTGCTTGTTGATATGCTTGAGTATTGAAATCTTCATGACAAATCTAGACTATTGATTTGAACCATATAAAAGTCCATATGTCCATGCTACAAAAGAGAAGAATATGTGATGAACATGTTAGGCAGCATTCCACATCAAAAATTCTGTTTTTATCATTTACCTACTCGAGGACGAGTAGGAATTAAGCTTCGGGATGCTGATACGTCTCTAACGTATCTATAATTTTTTCTGGTTCCATGCTGTTATATTATCATTCTTGGATGTTTTACAATCATTTTATAGCAACTTTATATCATTTTTTGGGACTAACCTATTGACATAGTGCCCAATGCGAGTTGCTATTTTTGCTTGTTTTTTACTTCGTAGAAAATCAATACCAAACGGAGTCCAAATGCATCAAACCTTTTTGGAGAATTTTTTTGGACCAGAAGACACAAGATGGGCCAAAGAAGTGCCAGAGGGATGCCCCGAGGGGGGCACAACCAACCTGGGCGCGCCTGGGGGCCCAGGCGTGCCCTGGTGGGTTGTGCCCACCTTGGTGGCCTCCCGCACCGCCTCTTTGCCCTATAAATACCCCAATATTCAAAAAACCCTAGGGGAGTCGACGAAACACAGTTCTAGATCCACAAGTTCCAGGACTGACAAAGGATGCAGAGCCTTTTTTTGGGCAGGTACGGATGAGGTAGTAGGAGGGAAGTGCGTGGTAGCATGGCAGCGGGTATGCAGACCCAAAAATCTTGGTGGGTTGGGCATCATTGATCTGCATAAACAAGGGATTGCTCTCCGGCTGCGTTGGGAATGGCTTAAGAGAACGGACGAGGATAAGCCATGGCAGGGTCTGCATGAGATTGTTGATAAGGAGGCATCGACGGCGTTTCAAAGTATGGTACAATGGCACATAGGAGATGGCAAGAAGATACTTTTTTTGGAAGGATAGATGTTTTGGAGGGGCGACAGTGAAGGAGCTGGCGCCAAGCCTACTGCCCAAGGTCAAAACTCGGACGATTAACAGGCGTACGGTGAAGGATGGGCTGTATCTCCACGCCTGGATGAATGATATAGTGGGGGACATGAGCACCGAGGACTTGGCGCAATTCATAAAGCTATGGGAGGCACTGGTGGGCATCCAACTCCACCAGGGTTCGGAGGACTCACCGTACTGGGCCTGGAACGCTTCAGGAAAATACATGGCCTCCTCTGCGTACAGGATGATGTGTGAAGGAGGTATCAAGTTCCAGCCGGCTGCAGCTATATGGAAAAGCAAAGCACCCCTCGCTTGCCAAATCTTTATGTGGCTAGCACTTCAGTACAGGTTGTGGACATCGGACAGGAGAGCTCGACATGGCCTACAAGAAGAAACCTCGCCATGCTTCCTCTTCGAGCAAGAGGAAGACACTGTGGACCACATTCTATCACAATGCGTGTTCGCTAGGCAAGTATGGTATCTTTGCTTCGCAAAGACAGGGATTGATCTTGCACTACTGCCGGATGGCAATGCTCCATTGCAAGTTTGGTGGATGAGAGCCCGGAAGACAGTGCAGAAGACCATGCAGAAGGACTTTGACTCATTTGTAATGCTAATTTGCTGGTGTCTATGGAAACAGAGGAACGACAGAGTGTTCAGTAGGAATGGCATCACAAATGAGCTAGGCACTATGGAGTGCATCTTCAGAGAGCGAAAACTGTGGGCGTTAGCTAGTAGGAGTGAGATGTTACACTTTTGCGAGTAGTCCCTTAGGCATTTACCAGAGTTCGGGAGGGCGGACGCTTCTGTGAAGTGGACGCCACATTGTAATCTCTTGTAAATATTTCTCTATCTTCTATAAAGCTAAGGTACGCCATTGGCGTACTCTCGACAAAAAATCTAGACACCATCACAGAGGGGTTCATCATCCTCATTGGTGCCTCTCCGATGATGCGTGAGTAGTTCATTGTAGACCAATGGGTCCGTAGGCAGTAGCTAGATGGCTTCCTCTCTCTCCTTTGATTCTCAATACAATGGTCTCTTGGAGATCTATTTTATATAACTCTTTTTGCGATGTGTTTGTTGGGATCCGATGAACTTTGAGTTTATTATCAGATCTATTTTATCCATGAAAGTTATTTGAGTTCTTTGATCTCTTTTATGCATGATTACTTATAGCATCGTATTTCTTCTTCGAATCTTTGGTCTAGTTAGGCCAACAAGATCGATTTTTCTTGCCATGGGAAGAGGTTCTTTGTGATGGGTTCGATCGTGCGGTGTTATTTCCCAGTGACAAAAGGGGCAGCAAGACACGTATTGATCGTTGCTATTAAGGATAACAAGATGGTGTCTATTGCTACATGAATAGATCTTGTCTACATCATTTCATTGTTCTTATTGCATTACTCCGTTTCTCCATGAACTTAATACACTAGATGCATGCTGGATAGCGGTCGATGTGTGGAGTAATAGCAGTAGATGCAGGCAGGAGTCAGTCTACTAATCTTGGATGTGATGCCTAGATATTGATCATTGCCGGGATATCATCATACTTATATGAGGTTCTATCAATTTCCCAACAGTAATTTGTTTACACACCGTGTGCTATTTCTTGAGAGAAGCCACTAGTGAAATCTACAGCCCCCGGGTCTATTCTTTGTCATATTTGCCTTCGAGATCTATTTTTATTCGCTTTTATTTCCAGATCTATTATTCCAAAAACCCAAAAATACCTTGCTGCACTTTTTATTTTATTTTATTTTGTGTTATTGCGAGATCTAATTATCCAAAATCATACAAACCAATCTATCTTTTGCCCGAGCAGGGATTGACAACCTCTCCTACGCGTCGGGTTTCAAGTATTTGTTCTTTGTGTGCAGGTACCATTTACGTAGTGTTGCTTGGTTCTCCTACTAGATTGATACCTTGGTTTCATAACTAAGGGAAATACCTACTGTAGCAGTGATGCATCATCCCTTCCTCTTTGGGGAAATACCGACGTAGTTCAAGCGACATCAAAAGGAATTTCTAGGGCCGTTGCCGGGGAGACATCATCAACATCTATCAGGTTCCTAATCACAAATTTCATCTCCTTACAATTTACATTATTAGCCATTTGCCTCTTGTTTTCATCTACCCCACTTCACAAAAATTTGCCTTTTTATTCGCCGTCTTTTCGTTTGCCTTTTTCTTGTTTGATCTTTTGTTTGCTTGTGTTGCTATGTGCCATCTATATGTGTGCATCTTCGCTTGCTAAAAATCTATTGATATGGATCCCCATCCACTTGCTAATCTTTTTAAAAGATCCAATCATGATGAACCAATCGCTAGTGAGTTGAGTGCCCTAGATTATCTTTATGAAGTTTATCTTGAGATTCGTGAATCTGAAAATTGTGATGAAGAAATTTATAATGTGATTCATGATTGCTCCTTGAATGAAAAGCATGATTGCAATGATGTAATTATCAATTCTATTAATGTCAATTGTATTAGTGATATGCAAAACCCCAAGCATGGGGATGCTAATTTTGCTATGTCCACAACTTATTGTAATGATCATGATTGGGGTGATTCTTCTTATGATCTTGAAAATTTATTTAAGCCTCATGATGAATATGTTATTTGCAATAATATTGAAAGTGGGTTTGGAAGAGCGTCAACTTTAGGTAAAAATAATCCCACATATTTGGAGAGTGTTCAATCTTATGATTATTTATGAAGGTGGGTTTGGAGAGGTCACGACTTTAGTTGATGTTAATCCCACTATTTTGGAAGAGTGTCAACTTTGCATGCATGTGGATCACGAAGAGAATATTTTATATGATAGTTATATTGTTGAATTTGATTATGATCCCACATGTAATTATTGTGAGAGAGGAAAATATGGTTATAGATATCTTCATGTTACTAAAATTACCTCTCTTCATGTTGAGATTGCTATTGTTTTCTTCCATGCATATGCTAGATATTTCTTGTCTTGATAATTTGTTGGCTTATAAAATGCCTATGCATAGGAAGTATGTTAGACTTAAATGTGTTTGTCACATGATTTGTGATGCTCTCTTTGTGTTGCAATTATTATCTTTCATGTGAGCATCAATAAAATCCCAAGCCTATCTTGATGGCTATAAAGAAAGTGTTTGTTGGGAGGCAACCCAATGAATAAATTTTATTTTTTACTTTTTCTTTCTTTTCTTGAGTGTTTACACAATTATGCCTCTGTTATGATTATGTTTTTTTATGTTTTAATTAGTGTTTGTACCAAGTAAAATCTTTGGGATCATGTTGGGTGATAGTTGATTTGATCTTGTTGAAAAACATAAACTTTGTGCGCGAGTAACGGAATTGTTTAAAATTACAGAAGTGTGATAAAATTTAGAATTTTCTCACAAGATTGATATAGAAATTGCCTACGTTGTCCTAATTTTTCAGAATTTTTGGAGTTACAGAAGTATTCGAAGTTTCCAGATTGCTACAGACTGTTCTGTTTTTGACAGATTCTGTTTTCGTTGCATTGTGTGCTTATTTTGATGAATCTATGGGTTGTATCGGGGGGTATAAGTCATAGCAAAGTTAGAATACAGTAGATATAATAAAATAATAAAATATGAATGGGTTTGCAACAGTACTTAGAGTCACTACAGGAAACAGGTAATTTGCCGTCTGTGGATCACAGACGGCAAAGACCTAAATCCAGACGGCAAAGTTTTTGCCGTCAGGAAGCAAACGGCAAACTCAGATGGCAAAGATAAGTCGGCAAAGAATACTTTGCCGTCAGCTTTTCATCGGGAAGACGGCAAAGATTTTGCCGTCAGCCAATCCCAATAACACACGGCAAAGCAATATCTTTGCTGTCAGCCGAAACACAATCTTTGCCGTTAGCTGATCTAATTTACAGACGGCAAAGATTTTTTAAAATTTAAAAAAATCACAGGACATTTTTTATAACATTTCTCATGGCATTCTTCATAGATCGATTTAGACAACAAGTCTATTACAATCAGTTTACAGAACACCTGACCATCAAAAAATGGCAGCTACAACATTGTTTGTGTATCAATTTACAGAACTCAACATAAATATTTTTGATAATCAATTTATACATTCACGCTACAGAGAAAAAGGGCCAAGCAACTCTGTCGCCCTGCTGCAGACCACACCGGGCACGGGTCAGCGCCCGTCGGCAGCCGCTCGGTGTCCTGCACCAGATGGAGACGAGATGCAGCGGACCTCCGCGCCCGGCGCTGCTCCCTATGACGGCAGGTGAGGCGAGCGAGGCGGGCTCCGGCAGTCGGACAGCACGGGCGGAGGCGGGCACACGCGGGCGGAGGCAAGCACCGGCGGGCGGATGCAGGTGGAGGTGGTGGTGCCCGGTGGCGCGGGCGGACGCGGGGGCGCTGGACCTCCTGGTCGTCGACGTTGTCGTCGGCGCTGTTGTTGGAGAGCGCCGCTGCCGGTTGGCCTTGGCCAGCGTGGCGTCAAGGAGCGCCCTCACTTCCGGAGATGGGAGGTGGCGGGGTCCGGCGAGGGGACGCGGCTAGGTCTGGGGAGGGGACACGGCGTCGGTGTCCGGTGAGGGCGAGTAGTGGAGTGGTGGTGCGGTGGGGATCGAGAGAAGGGAGGCAGGAGATTGGATCGAGCAAGGTGGGTGGGTGGGGATGTTTGTGGGTGGGGCGTGGGTGGGGTCTCGGGAGGTTGGGCTGCATGGGTTGGTGGGACGTCAGTGGGGTCACGTGTGGGCGGTGGGGGACTGCATGGGTGGGAGGGGCTGCCATGTCATCGATCCATGTGATCGATCCGTGTAGTTTGTTTCTTCTTTGCCGTCTACGTTTTGTTTTACAGACGGCAAACAACACTTTGCCGTCTGTAATAAAAAAGACATACGGCAAAGACTTTGCGTCTGTACTTTTTATTTCAGACGGCAAAGTATACTCTTTGCCGTTTGTAAAAAAATACAGATGGCAAAGACTCTTCGCCGTCTGTAATAAAAAATGCAGAGGGCAAAATATATTTTTGCCGTCAGCAGCTAACGGCAAATGTGTTCTTTGCCGTCTGCCCCGACGAAAAGCTGACGGCAAAGATGCCTATAGACGGCAAACTAGTTGTTTCCTGTAGTGAGTGGTGATTTGCTTTCTTATACTAGCGGATCTCACGAAGGTATTGTTAAGTTTTGTGTGATTGAAGTTTTCAAGTTTTGGGTGAGATCACGATGGATGAAGGAATAAGGAGTAAGAAGAGCCTAAGCTTGGGGATGCCCCATGGCACCCCAAGTTATTAAATTTTTGAAGAAATTCTCTCATGCTTCACTTATATTATTTTGAGAGAAGAATTTTTTATGCTCACGTTCTTCACTTAAATTTGTTTGAGCCTATCAAAAGCAACGTATGAAACTAGTTCAAAAGTGACACTATAGGAAACAGGTAATTTGCCATCTGTGGATCACAGACGGCAAAGACCTAAATCCAGACAGCAAAGATTTTGCCGGGAAGCAGACGACAAAGATAAGTTGGCAAAGAATACTTTGCCATCAGCTTTTCATCGGGAAGACGGCAAAGATTTTGCCGTCAACCAATCCCAATAACACACGGCAAAGCAATATCTTTGCTGTCAGCCGAAACACAATCTTTGCCGTTAGCTGATCTAATTACAGACGGCAAAGATTTTTTTAAATTTAAAAAAAATTCACATGACATTTTTTAAAACATTTCTCATGGCATTCTTCATAGATCGATTTACACAACAAGTCTATTACAATCAGTTCACAGAACACCTGACCATCAAAAAATGGCAGCTACAACATTGTTTGTGTATCAATTTACAGAACTCAACATCAATATTTTCAAGGTGGGTTCGGTCGTGCGGTGTTCTTTCCCAGTGACCGAAGGGGCAACAAGACACGTATTGATCATTGCTATTAAGGATAACAAGATGGGGTCTATTGCTACATGAATAGATCTTGTCTACATCATGTCACCATTCTTATTGCATTACTCCATTTCTCCATGAACTTAATACACTAGATGCATGCTGGATAGCGGTCGATGTGTGGAGTAATAGCAGTAGATGCAGGCAGGAGTCGGTATACTAATCTTGGACGTGATGCCTATATATTGATCATTGCCTAGATATCGTCATACTTATTTGAGGTTCTATCAATTGCCCAATAGTAATTTGTTTACCCATCGTGTGCTATTTCTGGAGAGAAACCACTAGTGAAATCTACGGCCCCCGGGTCTATTCTTTATCATATTTGCCTTCGAGATCTATTTTTATTCACTTTTCTTTTCAGATCTATTATTCCAAAAACCCAAAAATACCTTGCTGCACTTTTTCTTTATTTATTTTATTTTGTGTTATTGCGAGATCTATTTATCCAAAATCATACAAACCAATCTATCTTTTGCCCGAGGAGGGATTGACAACCTCTCCTACGCGTCGGGTTGCAAGTTTTGTTCTTTGTGTGCAGGTACCGTTTACATAGTATTGCTTGGTTCTCCTACTTGATTGATACCTTGGTTTCATAATTGAGGGAAATACCTACCGTAGCTGTGCTGCGTCATCCCTTCCTCTTTGGGGAAATACCGACGTAGTTCAAGCGACATCACTCATGTATGGGGCTGAGGCCGTCATCCCCACTGACATCGAGTTCGTCTCGCCACGAGTCACCCTGTACACGGATGCAGAATCAAGGGAGGCACGTGAGCATGGCGTTGACCTGCTTGAGGAGGCGCGCAAGCTGGCCCTGAGCTGGTCAGCCATATACCAGCAGATCAAGTGCTGCTACCATAACAAGAAGATTCGCCCCCTCGCGTTTCGCGAGGGCGACCTGGTGCTCCTGCTGATCCGGCGGATAGCTAGCCAACACAAGCTGTCCTCCCCTTGGGAGGGCCCCTTCATCATCAGCAAGGCTCTATGCAACAACGCGTACTACCTCATCGATGCGCAGAAGACGAGGAAGAACAAGAAGGACAGCTCGGGCGAGGAAATCGAATGCCCCTGGGATGCAGAGCTCCTCCATATGTTTTATAGTTGAAGCAGTGTATGTATGTATCGTGACCTTTTGGTACTTTAATGAAGCAGCAGGTACCCCAAGCGACACTCGGGGGTTACCATTTCGTATCTATCGAGCAATCTCCATGCTTTACTGCATTTCTATTTATGTCCGGGTCCGGCAAGTCCGGCTCGGGGGCTAGCCGGCTAGCCCGCACCCTCTTTTTCTGGAGTCGTCTTAGTATTGTGCCCAGCGCGAAGGCCCTCTCTTCGTCTCCAGCTACATACCCCAACCCAACTATCCGGCTGGCAAGAGCTAAAGTTGGGTGTACTTGCACACGAAAAAGACTAAGGAAAACGTCTGGCTCGGGTACTCTAGCTACACCGTTTGACTGCCTGCACACTCCTCGGCTGAACCGCAGTCGGCCATGACGCTTGCCGCCCAGCTGGCTCACCGCCCGCTCGCTCGAACCTAACTCTTAAAATCCTAAGTATTGTGCTACCACCCTTCCGGCCCACTCTGATACGTTCATTTTGCATCATGTTTTCCTACTATTATTTATAGTGTCTTTAATCAATATAACACTTTGTGGAGCAATTCTATTGCCTTTTCTCTCTTAATATGCAAAATTTACACGAAGAGGGAGATTGTCAGCAGCTGGAATTCTGGACCTGAAAAGTCTTGATACGTCTCCAACTTGTCTATAATTTTTTATTGTTCCATGCTATTAAGGTATCATTCTTGGATGTTTTATACTCATTTACTAGCAACTTTATATCATATTTTGGGACTAACCTATTGACATAGTGCCCAGTGCCAGTTGTTGTTTTCTGCTTGTTTTTTACTTTGCAGAATATCAATACCAAACAAAGTCCAAATGCCACGAAACTTTTTTGAGATTTTTTCTGGACAGAAGACACCCAGGGAGCCAAGGAAGTGCACCAGAGGAGGCCCATGGGGCCCACTAGGCACCAGGGCGTGCTAGAAGGCCCAGGCGTGCCCTGGTGGGTAGTGGGGCCCATGGGAGGCTTCTCCACCGACTATAAGCTCTATAAATACTCTAAAATCCCAAAAACCCTAGGGGAGTCGACGAAACACAATTCCAGCCGCCGCAAGTTCCAGAACCACGAGATATAATCTAGAGGCCTTCTCCAGCACTCTGCCGGAGGGGTCAACAATCACGGAGGGGTTCTTCTTCATCACCCTTGCCCCTCCGATGATGCGTTAGTAGTTCACCACAGACCTACGGGTTCATAGGCAGTAGCTAGATGGCTTCTTCTCTCTTTTTGATCTTCAATACAATGTTCTCCTTGATGTTCTTGGAGATCTATTTGATGTAATGACCTTTTTTGGTGTGTTTGTTGGGATCCGATGAATTGTGAGTTTAAGATCAGTTCGATCCATGAATATTATTTGAGTCTTTGCTGAACTCTCTTATGCATGATTGTTATAGCCTCATATTTATTCTCCGAAACTTTGGTTTGGTTTGGCCAACTAGATTGATTTTCTTGCCGTGGGAAGAGGTGCTTTCTGATGGGTTCGATCTTGTGGTGCTCAATCTCAGTGACTGAAGGAGACATGACATGCATGTATCGTTGCCATTAAGGATAAAAAGATGGGGTCTATTCCTACATGAATAGATCATGTCTACATCATGTTATCGTTCTTATTGCATTACGTCGTTTTTTCCATGAACATAATACACTAGATGCATGTTGGATAGTGGTCGATGTGTGGAGTAATACTGGTAGATGCAGGCAGGAGTTGGTCTACTAATCTTGGACATGATGCCTATATACATGATCATTGCCTTGGATATCGTCATAATTATTTGCTCTTCTATCAATTGCCGAATAGAAATTTGTTTACCCACCGTATGTTATTTTCTCGAGAGAAGCCTCTAGTGAAATCTACGGCCCCCGGGTCTATTTTCTATCATATTATTTTCAGATCTATTATTCCAAAAATCCAAAACTACCTTGCTGCACTTTTTCTTTACTTATTCTATTTTGTGTTTTTGCTAGATCTATTTATCCAATCTCATACAATTTAATCTGTCTCAATACCGAGGAAGGATTAACAACCCCTCTTGTGCGTTGGGTTGCAAGTTTTTGTGGTTTGTGTGCAGGTGCTATTTACATAGTGTTGCTTGGTTCTCCTACTGGATCGATAACCTTGGTCTCATAATTGAGGGAAATACTTACCGTTGCTGTGCTGCATCATCCACTCCTCGTCGGGGAATTATCAACGCAGACACAAGCAATCAAGAATATGTAAAATATACCTATTCTGCACATCTCCAAATGAGCTAAAATTTCACGGAGATTTATTTTGGAATAAATAAAAAAATATTGGAGAAAATAAATACCAGAGGGGGCCACCCAGGTGCCCACGAGGCACCAGGGCGCGCCCTGCTGGTTTGTGGGGCCCCTGGCCAGCCTCCGGTGCCCATTTTATGGTATATAAGACCATTTTACCTAGAAAAATAAGGAGAGACTTTCGGGACGGAGTGCCGCCCTCTCGACGCGGAACTTGGGCAGGAGCACTTTTGCTCTCCGGCGGAGCGATTCCACCGGGGATACTTCCTTCCGGGAGGGGGAAATCGAAGCTATCGTCACCACCAACAACCCTCTCATCATGGGAGGACCAGTCTTCATCAACATCTTCACCCATCTCAGACCCTAGTTCATCTCTTGTATTCAATCTTTGTATCAAAACCTCAGATTGGTACCTGTGGGTTGCTAGTAGTGTTGATTACATCTTGTAGTTGATGCTAGTTGGGTTATTTGGTGGAAGATTATATGTTCAGATCTATTATGCTATTCAATACCCCTCTGATCTTGGACATGAATGTGATTTGTGAGTAGTTACTTTTGTTCTTGAGGACATGGGAGAAGTTTTGTCATAAGTAATCATGTGAATTTGGTATCCGTTCGATATTTTGATGATATGTATGTTGTTATTTCCCTTAGTGGTGTTATGTGAACGTTGACTACATGACACTTCATCATCTTTGGGCCTAAGGGAATACATTGTGGAGTAGTTATTATATGATGGGTTGCTCGAGTGAGAGAAGCTTAAACCCTTGTTTATGCGCTACTCCGTAAGGGGCTGATTTGGATCCATATGCTTACTGCTATGGTTAGATTTATCTTAATTCTTATTTCGTAGTTGCGGATGCTTGCGAGAGGGGTTAATCATAAGTGGGAGGATTATTCAAGTAAGAACAACAACCAAGCACCAGTCCACCCACATATCTAATTATCAAAGTAGCGAACGCGAATCAAACAAATATGATGAAAGTGACTAGATGAAATTCCCGTGTGTCCTCAGGAACACTTTGCTTATTATAAGAGACTGTTCTGGCATGTCCTTTGCTACAAAAAGGATTGGGCTACCTTGCTGAAACTTAGTTACTATTTCTACTTTTCACTTTTTAAAAATTATCTTGCTATCAAACTACCCGTTACCGATAATTTAAGTTCTTGCAGAAAATACCTTGCTGAAAACCGCTTGTCATTTCCTTCTGCTTCTTGTTGGGTTCGACACTCTTACTTATCAAAAGGACTATGATTGATCCCCTATACTTGTGGGTCACCAAGACTCTTTTCTGGCTTGCCGGGGAGTGTAGCACCTTTGGTGAGTGGAATTTGGTAAGGATACATTTATATTGTGTACTGAAATTTACTGCTACTTGTTACTATGGAAACCAATCCTTTGAGGGGTTTGTTTGGGGTATCTTCACCTAGACCAGAAACACAAAGAGTTTCTCCCCAACCTATTGCACCTACTAAAAATATTTATTATGAGATTCCTTCGGGTATGATAGAGAAACTGCTAGCTAATCCTTATGCAGGAGATGGAACAATACATCACGATATGCATATATTCTATGTGGATGAAGTTTGTGGATTATTTAAGCTTGCAGGTCAACCCAGAGATGAAGTTAAGAAGAAGGTTTTCTGTTTATATTTGAAGGGAAAGGCATTGACATGGTATAGGCTATGTGATGATATTGGAACATGGGGGGGGGGGGGGGGGGGGGGGGGGGGGGGGGGGGGGGGGGGGGGGGGGGGGGGGGGGGGGGGGGGGGGGGGGGGGGGGGGGGGGGGGGGGGGGGGGGGGGGGGGGGGGGGGGGGGGGGGGGGGGGGGGGGGGGGGGGGGGGGGGGGGGGGGGCATGCCCCAATCATGAGCTCTCAAGAGAAATTATCTTACAAAATTTTTATGCTCGGCTTTCTCATAATAATCAAATCATGCTTGATTCTTCTTCCACTGGCTCCTTTATGAAGAAAACTATTGAATTCAGATGGGATCTTCTGGAAAGAACTAAACGCAACTCTAAAGATTGGGAACTCATCAAAGGTAATGAGTCAGGTATAATACTTGAGTTCGATTGTGTTAAATCTTTTATGGGTACCGATGCTTTTCATAAGTTTAGCACTAAATATGGACTTGACTCTGAGATAGTAGATTCCTTTTGTGAATCATTTGGTACTCGTTGATCTACCTAAGGAGAAGTGATTTAAATACCATCTTCCTATTAAAAAAATATTGAAGAACCCATTATAGTTAAAGATGAAACTATCATTTACAATGTTGATCCAGTTGTGCCTACCGCTTATATTGAGAAACCACCTTTTCTGTTAGGATAAAGTAACATGCTAAAGTTTCAACTATGGTTAACAAATGTAATATTTGAGCACCTTGACCCTCTGCACAAATTAAAGTTGAACCAAATTTTGCTATGGTTAAATATCTCTTAGTCGATAATATAGATGGGCATGTTATTAACTTTTGTGGTGAAGCCGCTAGAATTGCTAAACCCGATCCTAAAGACAAGAATAAACATGTCGTTGGAATGCCTGTTGTCTTAGTTAAAATAGGAGATCATTGTTATCATGGCTTATGTGATTTGGGTGCTAGTGTGAGTGCTATTTTATTTACCTTATATGAAGAAATTATGAATGATATTGCACCTGTTGAGATAGAAGATATAGATGTTACTATTAAGCTTGCTAATAGAGATAGTATTTCACCACTTGGGATTGTTTGAGATGTTGAAGTCTTATGTGGGAAAATAAAATACCCTATTGATTTTCTGTTTCTTGGTTCTCAACAAGATGATTTTTGTCCCATTATATTTGGTAGACCTTTCTTGAACATTGTTAATGCTAAGATTGATTGCACTAAAGAAATTGTCAGTGTTAACTTTGGTGATGTGTCTCATGAGTTTAATTTCTCTAAATATCGTAGACAACCTCATGATAAAAAATTGCCTAGTAAATATGAAATTTTTGGTCTTGCTTCTATTGTCGTACCTCCCACTGATTTGTTAGAACAATATTTGCTAGACCATGAAAATGATATGCATATAAATGAAAGATATGAAATAGATAAGATGTTCTTTGATCAACCACCTATCATGAAACATAATTTGCCTATTGAAACTCTTGGAGGTCCTCCTCCACCCAAAGGTGATCCTGTGTTTGAATTAAAACAATTTCCGATACATTGAAATATGCTTATCTTGATGAAAAGAAGATATATCCTGTTATTATTAGTGCTAACCTTTCAGAGCATGAAGAAAAGAGATTACTAGAAACTCTGAAGAAGAACCATGCCGCTATTGGATATACTCCTGATGATCTTAAGGGAATTTGTCCCACTCTATGTCAGCATAAGATTAATATGGAACCTGATGCTAAACCAGTCGTTGATCACCAACGACGATTAAATCCTATGTAAACAACACCTGCACATAAATAACAAATACTTGCAACCCAATGCGTAGAGGGGTTGTCAATCCCTCAACGATTACGATAAGATTAAACGATATAGTTTTGACAGATAAAGCAAACAAAAATACAAAATAAAATAAATAAAAGTAAATTTGTCGTGGGAAACCATGGCCACCTATGGGGCCATGAGCCCCTTTGTTGTTCGACGGGGGGATGAGCACGTTGCACAAAGAGCGGAGAAGCATAGCGCAGCACGACAGAGATCACACGGGCAGTTTTACCCAGGTTCGGGCTGCCACGAGGCGTAAGACCCTACTCCTGCTTTGGTGGATTGATGGTGGATTGTGGTGGAAACGCAGCGCTCTTGCCCGGCGGGGTTGCCTCGGGGCGAGAGCAGCTACGCGCGTACGAGTGTGCAAAGGTCTAAATCCTTTCTATGGTTGCCATGGGCCTCCTTTTATAGATCAAGGGGTTACCACAGTGGCAAATCAGTCATTGTGTACTAATTAGATAGCAAACAGTGCTATCATACCTAACTCAGCAGGCGGGACAGAGCGCATTAAATGCGCTGCTTAGTGTCACATCACTGTGTGCCTGGCAAGGCTGTTTTGCCAGCTTCGCGCCTACCTGCTTGACACGTCTCTGGACGGGTGTCATTTGGAGACGGTTTCCGTAGGAAATGGCTGCCATGTGGCAAGAACAGCCACTTAGTCACTTGGTGGCTTGACACCGCACCGATCGATGACTTGCGTTGCTGTGAGGTGGAGCGGTGAAGCCTTGGCGGGGCGGTTTGCCTTCGTTGAGCCCGGTAGGCCTGCCGGGGCTGTCTGGAGACTTGTCTTCGGGGCATCCTCGGCCTCGCCAGGCTCACCTGCCCGGCAAGGAAGGCTTTTCCCTTAGTGATATCTTGCTTCCTTTGCCTTGACTTGGTCTTCTTGATCTGCACTCGGATTCCTCAAAGGGCAGATTTTTTTGGCTTGGTCTGGTCTTGGATGTTGAAATCTTGATCTTGAGCCTGTGCATAGTCTGGGCAACAGACCCAGGGTTTGTTGCACCAACAGGAGCCACCGGGCCTGGCCCAAACATGCTGCTGGGCGTCGTCGGGGTAGGCCCTAACCAGTGCACAGGCAGGTGAGTAGCAGTTGCTTGTCCTTTGAGATCTTCTTTGCTTCTTCATTAACCTGAGCCCAAGCCGGTTTCCGGTTCTTCCGCGCGTCGTGTAAGGCCAATTGTAGTGGTGGGAGAGATGATGGGCCATGATCCATGGGGGTACCCACGTCCTGCGTTCACGGGGCGGTAACTGCCACCCCATTATCTTTCCCGCTTCAAGTGCCCCTTCCATGTGTTCCGCATGCATTGCGCAGGGTTGGTGGCGGATGCAGAGGGCGCGGAAATGGGCGCCATGGCAGAAAGCCAGGCGTCGTGGATTCGCGTAGAGGGCTGGCCTTGATTCTTCGAGGTGTTAATGGTGAGGAGGAGCCGGACTGGCCGAGCGGGGCGGCCACCTGCACGAAGAAAAACTAGCCCCCTACCCCGCCCGCCTATAAAAGGGGGCATGGTGTGAAACGCTCTTCCACATCTTCTTCCCTCTCCATTCCTGCAGTAGCCCCCGCCTATCATGGTGAGAGGTTGAGGGTCCGGCCCTGCTCCGCTGGTGACGAGAACTTCTGCTCGACGGCGTCTCCCTCCTCCCTCCGAAGATGTGGGGGCGAAGCCCACTGTAAGAGGAGGCGGGAGGGGGCGAGGTCGAGGTCGTTGTGGCGTGCGGGGTCGAGGAGGATGGGGTGGCGCTCTGATTGCGCCCCCACCGGCCGCTCCTCCCCCGATGGCGGGACACGCCGGAGACCAACCTCTGGAGTTCATCATTAGGCTGTATAAGCCTCCGTGCGGCCGTCTCCGTCTCCGCACCCATTTGCAAGGGCGATGGAGCTCGAACAGTCGCGCGCGTTGAAACTGCACATGAGGGGCTGCGGGAATGGCAGTAAACGGTTGGATGTGGATTTCCCCGCCCCTCATGTCATGTACTTCCGACATGGCTGTAAGACCTTTGCCCGCGCCCATAGCTTGTCGGAAGGGCATGTCCTCCATTTTAATTTAATGGAGGCCGATTTCCTTTCCGTCAAGGCTTTTGGGAGCTCAGGTGCTCGCTTAGGGTGCTGCGCGGAGAGCTCGACCAACGATGAAAGCTCCTCCTCGAGCGATAGCGATGAGGAGGACAGTGACGGTGATGACAACGGCGCCGACCGGGAGGACCACGACTCTGACTCCGGTTGAGCACCAGCTGCACCGTCACCGTCAGGCGGCGGCACCACCATCTGCACCTGCATCTCCTCTCTGGCAAGGTGATTTGCCGGGGAGTTGGGTGTAGGGGTGGAGGTGATGCCCCCTGGCTCCTCCAGGAGCCTTCTAGCTGGGCCCCAGCAGGCTTCCTCGCGGGCTGCAGCTTCATTTGCCCTGGCACGTCCTGCTGGCCCTGGTGGTGGCGGTTGACGGGTCGTTTTCGCCGATCTCTTCACCATCGCCTTCGTCCGTGCCTTCCCACTCCTGTTGGGCTACTGATACATCTCCGTCGTATCTATAATTTTTGATTGTTTCATGCCAATATTATACAACTTTTACATATTTTTGGTAACAATTTATATAATTTATTGGACTAACCTATTGATCTAGTGCCCAGTGCCAGTTCCTGTTTGTTGCATGTTTTTTGTTTCGCAGAAAATCCATATCAAACAAAGTCCAAACGCGATAAAAATTTACAGAGAATTATTTTGGAATATATGTGATTTTTCGGAGGTGGAATCAACGCAAACGGGGGCCCATAGTGACCACAACCCACCAGGGCGCGCCAGGCACCCCCTGGCACGCCAAGGTATCTTGTGCCCTCCTAGAAGGTCGGTTGGGGCCCTTCTTCTGGCGCAAGAAAGATATTTTATGGAAAAAATCGTGTAAAAATTTCAGCGCAATCGGAGCTACGGATCTCCGGGAATTTAAGAAATCGTGAAGGGCCAGATCTGGGGAGCGCGAAACAGAAGAGAACATAGAGGGAGATCCAATCTCGGAGGGGCTCCCGCCCCTCCGCCACAATGGAGGCCATCGACCAGAGGAGGAACTCTCCTCCCATCTAGGGGGGAGGCCAAGGAAGAAGAAGAAGGAGGGGGCTCTCTCCCCCTCTCTCCAAGTGGCGCTGGAGTGCAGCCGGGGCAAGGATCATGACGGCGATCTACATCAACAATCTTGCGACCGTCAACACCAACTTTCTCCCCCTCTACTCAGCGGTGTAACACCTCTTCTCCCCGCTGTAATCTCTACTTAAACATATGGTGCTCAACTCCATATATTATTTCCCAATGATCTATGGTTATCCTATGATGTTTGAGTAGATCCGTTTTGTCCTATGGGTTAATTGTGATCTTGGTTGGTATGATTGTATATTTTATTTATGGTGCTGTCCTACGGTGCCCTCCGTCTCACGCAAACGTGAAGGGTCCCTGCTATAGGGTGTTGCAATACGTTCATGATTCACTTATGGTGGGTTGCGAGAGTGACAGAAGCTTAAACCCGAGTAGGTGGGTTGTTGCGTATGGGATAAAGAGGACTTGATACTTAATGCTATGGTTGGGTTTCACGACCTTAATGATCTTTAGTAGTTGCAGATGCTTGCTAGAGTTCCAATCATAAGTGCGTATGATCCAAGTAGAGAAAGTATGTTAGCTCATGCCTCTCCCTCATATAGAATTGCAAGAATGATTACCGGTACTTGTTATCGATTGCCTAGGGACAAATGACTTTCTTATTGACAAAAGCTATCCACTTTTATTACCTTGCAATTTATTCATAGTTTTATTCTCGCAAAGTACTCGTAGTTTTATTCTTGCAAAATAGTTTCATACTTGTTTTAGGTAAAGCAAACGTCAAGTGTGCGTAGAGTTGTATCGGTACGGTGGTCAATAGAACTTGAGGGAATATTTGTTCTGCCTTTAGCTCCTCGTTGGGTTCGACACTCTTTTTACCAAAAAGGCTACAAACGATCCCCTATACTTGTGGGTTATCAGCTACCTCTCCTGGAGCCCGACAGGGTCCGGCTGGGCTTCTGCCTAGGCGCCCCTTTTGCCCTATTTGCCTCCTGCCGCAGTGCCTGGGAGGAGAGGGACAAGAAAGGGCATCACCGAGCACTTATCTTTTTTCAATCTAAAATCTGTAGGCACTTGCCAAATTTTAGTTCAAATTATGTAATCTCTTTTACCCATGTTTGTGTTCTATAAGGTCTGTACTTGTTGATCAACATATTAATGAAAAATATAAACCTTGCCGGGCACTTGTGCATGTAATATGTCCATGCAGAGGCAAAATGCCTCTATACATTCAAGTAAACAAGTTTCCTCGGTAGGCTACCCTGCCGGTACCCTTAGTTTGCTGCCATAGAGCTAGGGCTGCCAGGCATAAACCATAAAGAGGGGCCAACCCCCCCCCCGGGGGGGGGGGGGGGGGGGGGGGGGGGGGCAAACCTTCTCGCCAAAGGCCACTGCAACCATCCAGACCGAAGCAACGTTCGAGTCAAGGGATGGGAGCACCTAAGTTTCGAAGGTGGAGAGGTTTTCCTATGCACAAGTCCTACTTACAGAATACATATGGATAAAAGATAGAACTTATCTGTTTGGCTTGCCGGGGATCGCAATGAAGGCTTGTGTTCTCTTCTCCTCTTTGGGACCAAGTCCTCGGTAGGAGCCTGCGGTTTATGTAGATGAAAATGATGCCACATGCGATCTTATCTACATGAACTTGCAATGCTCATGATATGCTTATGCATGCATGCAATTTGTTGGGGGGCCCCCGAAGCTTCATTTATTTCTGTTGCTCAGGGTCTGCGCCTGGGTTTGTACAAGGGGTTACATGCAACAGAGGCAAGGCCTGTACAAAAGGGTGGCTACCGGGCAGGGCCCGACAGCCGCGCCTTACGGGTAGAACTTGCAGATATGCTCAATGTTCCATGAGTTTTGCAATTTAATGCCATCCCCGGTCTCCAGACGGATTGCGCCCAGTATGGTGACTCGTAATACTTGGTAAGGGCCTTCCCACTTCGGTGTCAACTTGTTTGTACCCTTGGCGGACAGAACACACCTAAGGACAAGGTCGCCTTCCTCGAAACACCGGGCGTGAACCCTGCAGCTGTGATAGCGATGTAGGGCTTGCTGATAGCGTGCAGTACGCATAGCAGCCCGGAGACGGTTCTCCTTGAGTAGCACAGCATCGTCACGCTGGTGTTGTTCCTGTGCTACTTCATCGTAGGCAAGCACTCGAGGTGACCCGTAAATGAGTTCCGTGGGGATAACTGCTTCTGCCCCATAGACTAGGGAGAAGGGAGTCTGCACGGTAGCTCGATTTGGTGTCGTTCTGAGGGACCAAAGAACCACCGGCAGCTCGTCGATCCATTGCTTGCCACACTTCTACATCTTATCAAATGTTCTCGTCTTGAGTCCTCGCAACACTTCAGCGTTCGCCCCCTCAGCTTGCCCGTCGCTCTTTGGATGAGCGATAGAGGCAAATGAGATTTTGCTTCCGAGGGCATGAACGTATTGCATGAAGGCGTGGCTCGTGAATTGGGTGCCATTGTCAGTGATGATCCAGGCAGGGACTCCAAAGCGGCACACCAATCCTTTCAAGAACTTGATAGCAGACTAAGCAGCCACCTTTCTCACGGCTTCTACTTCCGGCCACTTTGTAAACTTGTCGATTGCAACGAACAAGAATTCAAAGCCCCCGGTAGCACGGGAGAAAGGGCCCAAGATGTCAAGCCCCTAGACCGAAAACGGCCATGACAAAGGGATTGTCTGAAGAGCTTGGGCAGGCAGATGGATGTTCTTGGAATGGAACTGGCGGGCTTCACATTTAGTGACCCCCTCAACTGCATCTTGGAGGGTTGTGGTCCAGTAAAATCCTTGCCGGAAGGCTTTTCCAACCAGAGCGCCCTCGATCCGATGTGTGAGCCACACATGCCTTTGTGTATCTCCGCCAGCAGTTCCCTTCCTTCTTCCCGGCAAATGCACTTGAATTTCACACAGTTGGGCCTTCTTCTGTATAGTTGTTATCCACGAACTAATATATATTGGCCCTTCGGGCTACTCTTTCAGCTTCCTCTTGCTCTTCAAGAAGTTCTCCAGTTTGGAGGAAATGGACTATGTGCCGTGCCCAAGTTGGAGCCTGAGGCTCGGCAATGAGGACCAGCGGCACCTCCTCCTTCGCGGGAGCACACCCCACGACCGCGAGGGCTGGTGGTCTGGCAGGAGGGGGCAACTCGGCGACTGAAGGGGAGTTGTTCCCGCCAAGCTCTCTGCCGGGAGCCTCAAGAGGTTCTACCGGGAGAGGCTTGCCGGGGTCCAGTTTCCTCCTCTTCCGGGCCATTGTTGACGGGGATACGAAGGGCTGAGTCAGATGTAGAACAAAGGTTCCTGGTTCCACATGGAGCTTTTGTGCAGCGCACTTTGACAGATGATCAGCAATGCTATTTTCCACACAGGGTACGTGCTCTGTTTACAGTCCATCAAAGCGCTCCTCTAACTTTCTCACTTCCTCAACGTATGCCTCCATCAATGGACTTTGGTAATCCTTGTTCACTTGTCTCACCACAAGTTGTGAATCTACGCGGATGATCAACTTCTTGATCCCCAGTTCCGTCGCAATCCTGAGCCCGGCAAGGAGTCCTTCATACTCTGCAGTATTATTGGTAGCCTTCTCCCGGGGAAAATGCATCTGGACGACGTACTTAAGGTGTTCCCCAGTGGGAGCAACAAGAAGCATGCCAGCCCCTGCACCTTGTAGGGAGAAGGCACCATCGAAAAACATAATCCATTCTTGGGGTGCTTCCTTGCTGGGGATAACTGTCTCCAACACTTCTTCATCAGGGGTTGGTGTCCACTCTGCAATAAACTCTGCCAGGGCTCTGCTCTAAATAGTTGATGTGCTCTCAAACTTCAAACCAAAGCTGGATAACTCCAAAGCCACTCCACTATCCTGCCAGTAGCCTTAGGGTTTCGGAGTATCCATTGCAAAGGAAAGCGGGTGACGACCGTGATCTCGTGGGCTTGGAAGTAGTGGCGTGATGCGGCTTGAACTACGTCGGTATTTCCCCAAAGAGGAAGGGATGATGCAGCACAGCTACGGTAGGTATTCCCCTCAGTGATGAGACCAAGGTTATCGAACCAGTAGGAGAACCATGCAACGCCACATAAACAGCTCGTGCAGACAAAGAACAAATACTTGCAACCCGACGTAAGAGAGGGGTTGTCAATCCCTCACGGGTAAAAAGATAGGTAAAATTGTAGTAGATTGGATAAATAGATCTCACGGGAACGCGAGATAAAATAAATAAATAAAAATTGCAGCAAGGTATTTTTGTGTTTTTGGATTAATATATCTGAAAATAAAAGCAAATAAAAATAGACCACGAAGGCAAATATAATAAAGAAGAGACCTGGGGGCCGTAGATTTCACTAGTGGCTTCTCTCGAGAAAAATAGCAAACGGTGGGTAAACAAATTATTGTTGGGCAATTGATAGAACTTCAAATAATCTTGACAATATCCAGGCAATAATCATTATATAGGCATCACGTCCAAGATTAGTAGACCGACTCCTGCCTGCATCTACTACTATTACTCCACACATCGACCGCTATCTAGCATGCATCTAGTGTATTAAGTTCATGGAGAAACGGAGTAATGCAATAAGAACGATGACATGATGTAGACAAGATCTATTTATGTAGAAATAGACCCCATCTTGTTATCCTTAATGGCAATGATACATAGTGTTGTTTCCCCTTCTGTCACTGGGATCAAGCACCGTAAGACCGAACCCATCACAAAGCACCTCTTCCCATGGCAAGAAAAATCGATCTAGTTGGCCTAACTAAACCAAAGATTCGAAGAAGAAATACGAGGCTATAAGTAATCATGCATATAAGAGATCAAAGAACTCAAATAACTTTCATGGATAAAAACATAGATATGATCATAAACTCAAAGTTCATCACAACAAACACACCGCAAAAAGAGTTACATCAAATAGATCTCCAAGAGACCATTGTATTGAGAATCAAAAGGGAGAGAGGAAGCCATCTAGCTACTAACTACGGACCCGTAGGTCTACAATCAACTACTCACGCATCATCGGAGAGGCACCAATGAGGATGATGAACCCCTCTGTGATGGTGTCTAGATTGGATCTGTGGTTTCTGGAACTTGCGGCGTCTGGAATTGATTTTTGTCGACACCCCTAGGGTTTCTGGAATATTAGGGTATTTATAGAGAAAAAAGGCGGTGCGGGAGGCCATCGAGGTGGGCACAACCCACCTGGGCGCACCTGGGCCCCCAGCCACGCCCTGGTGGGTTGTGCTCACTCGGAGCCCCCCCCTTAGGTACTTTCTTGGCCCATCGTGTGTCTTCTGGTCCAGAAAAAATCGCCAAAAAGTTTCGCTGCATTTGGACTCCGTTTGGTATTGATTTCCTGCGAAGTAAAAAAACAAGCAAAAAATAGCAACTGGCACTAGGCACTATGTCAATAGTTTAGTCCCAAAAAATGATATGAAGTTGCTATAAAATGATTGTAAAACATCCAAGATTGATAATATAACAGCATGAAACAATAAAAAATTATAGATACGTTGGAGACGTAAAATGGCGCAGTTTCCTTGAGGGCGTGACAAGGCTAGAAATCAACTTTTGCACGCTAGAGTACCTGGATCTAGCCCCCGCAATAGGGAGCTGGTGAAGTACACCGGGCGCTGCACCACTTTCCTCCTTGCCGCGTCCTTGGGGCTGTCTCCGCTGCCTTGCTCTCCTTTATGTGGGGCTGCATCTGATCTTGCTGGGGCATGTTCACTTTCCTCTCCGGAGGGGACACTGGCTGTGACTGTCGCATCTTCCACTTCCCGCTACGCCACAAGTGCTACACTAACCACTTGATTAGTTGCCGCCAAGTACAGCAGCAACGACTCTTGTGGTTTGGGAGCGACCAAAGTGGGCATAGAGGAAAGATATGCCTTCAAATCTTATAGTGCAGCATCTACCTTCGGGGTCCACTCCACCGGTCCTGCCTTCTTCAAGATCTTGAAGAATGGCAAAGCAAGCTCGGCAGACTTGGAAATGAATCTGCTAAGCGCGACAACGTATCCAGTCAAACGCCTCAGGTCCTTAACTGTCGTGGGTGCTTGAATCTGCTCGATAGCCTTGATCTTGTCGGGGTTGGCCTCTATCCCACGATGGGACACAAAGAAGCCCAGTAGCTTGCCGAAAGGAACGCCAAACACACACTTCTCCGGGTTCAGCTTCAAGTTGATCTTGCGCAGATTAGCAAACGTCTCTTCTAAATCCTGAATGAGAGTTGATCTGTCCTTGGTCTTGACCACAATATCATCCATGTAAGCTTCAATGTTTTTGTGCAACTGTGACTCAAAACCAATCTGGACTGCTCTTGCAAAGGTGGACCCAGTGCTCCTCAATCCAAAGGGCATACGTACAAAGCAATACGTGCCACAAGGAGTGATGAACGCTGTCTTCTCTTCATCTTCCTTGGACATAAAGATCTGGTGATATCCAGAGTATGCATCCAGGAAAGAGAGCAGGTCACACCCGGAGGTGGAATCCACAATCTGGTCGACGCGCGGCAAGGGAAATGGGTCCTTCGGGCATGCCTTGTTTAGGTCCATGAAATCTATTCAAAGCCTCCATTTCCCATTAGCCTTGCGCACTACCACTCGATTTGCTAACCACGTCGGATGCAGTACTCCTCTGACCAGACCAGCTGCCTTAAGTTTCTTAATCTCCTCGGCAAGGAACTGCCGCCGCTCCAAGGCTTGCTTTCGGACCTTCTACTTGATGGGTCAGGCATGTGGGCAGACAACAAGGTGATGATCGATTACCTCCCTGGGAACACCGGGGATGTCAGATGGTTGACATGCAAACACATCGACATTCGCCCGCAGGAAGGCAACGAGCGCGCTTTCCTATTTGTCATCGAGGGTGGCACTAATAGTGAAGGTACCATCAGTGCCAGCCAGCCCTGCCGGGACCTTTTTCACAGCGGGTGCAGCAGCCTTGGATCTCTTGTTGTTGGAACTCTCCGGCAAGTCCTCAGCGGGCCCAACGCACTTCGGAGAGGTACGTTTCCCAGATTCCTTGCAGGCATCCTTGCTATCTCTTTTCTTTTTCTTGTTTTGCTTGGCGGGAACACTGGCCTTCGCGACCTCTGCCGCGACTGCGTTCCGGTACATCTTATCCATGCAAATGATTGCGTCCTTCTCGTACGATGGAATGGAAATGACGCCTATCGGCGCTGGCATCTTCAAGGTGTTGTAAGCATAGTGGGATGTCACCATGGATTTAGCAAGAGCTGGGTGACCAAGGATTCCATTGTACGGCTGGGGGAGGTCGACCACGTCAAACACAATCTTCTCAGTCTGGTAATTCAACTCTCCCCCGAATGTTACCGGCAATGTGATCTTCCCCCTAGGACGACTCCTGCCGGGGTTAACTCCTTGAAATGTGCCGGTAACCTCAAGCTCTTCCTCTTCTATCTGAAGTTTGCTGATGACCTTAGGAGAAATCAGATTCAACCCAGCCCCGCTGTCAACCAACATCTTTGTAACCTTGAGGTTGCGGATCATTGGTGAGACCAACAACGGCAAGCACCCTACCGCGGTGGTGCGGTCAGGGTGGTCCTCTTCGTCAAAGATGATGGGCGTGCGTGACCAGTTGAGCGGCTTCCGAGAATCTGCCGCTGGCTCCACGGCATTGACTTCACGCACCCACTGTTTAAGTTGGCGGTAAGAGGAGTGCAGAGATGCACCCCCGTCAATGCACATGGCGTCAGTGGTTTTCTGGAACTCCTGCTCGCTGGTTTCCTCCTCATCTCCTCCATCACTCTCATCACTGCAATCCTCTTTCTCACGGCCCTTGGCGGGTTTTCCTTGATTCCGAGGAGCCATGCCGGGGCGGCTTGCTTCGCCGCCTGGGCCCTTCCCGCCAGCGCCATTCTGACCTTTTTCCTTATCTCGCTTCTCATACTTAGCCCTCTGTTCTTGACGAGCTGCTCAACCTGATGACACTCCTGCAGATCATGGCCCTTGGTCCGGTGGATCTTGCAGTATGGTCCATCACCTTTCCCAGCCCTCTCGGCAGCCGCAGCCTCCCGACAATCAGTGAATGCGGCAACTTCCTTACAGGGGGCTTCGGTCTTGGCCTTCTTGCTGGTACTAGGCGTGCCTGATCCTTCAACGGTCATCACTGCCTTATCCTTGCACCTTTTGTTGCGCTTGTTGTTCTTCTTCTTATGACTGGTGGCCTCGTCGTCATCCTCTGAGTGGACGTCGACGCCATCCTCTTCTCCGGGGAGTCGCCTCCCCTCCTCCACCCGAGCACACTTATCCACTAGAGTGTAGAGCTCCTTCACAGTCTTGGGCAATCGAACGTTCATCTTGGAACGTATCCGACGATTGCGCACATTGGACTAGAATGCAGCTATCACAGCTGCTGGGTGGATGTCTGGGATGTTTCTGTGTACTCGGCTCAATCTATGCATGTACTTCCGCAGAGTCTCTCCTTCCTTCTGCGGGAGGAGCTGCAACTCACTGGGCCGCCCTGGTTCTTGATGGCCGCCCATGAAGGAGCCAACGAACTCATGGCACAGGTCAGCCCAGGACGAAATGGAGTTCTCCGGCAGGTGCATCAGCCAAGACCTCACATTTGGCTTGAGCGCCAAAGGGAAGTAGTTGGCGAACACCTTCTCGTCTCTTCCCCCGGCAGCTTGAACAGCGATGGTGTAGATGCTCAAGAACTCTACTGGGTTTAGCCTTCCATCGTACTTCTCTGGTATCTCTGGCTTGAACGTGCGGGTGGATGACCAACGGACCTGCTGCAACTCACGGGTGAAGGCGGGGCACCCAGCCTCGAAAGGCGGGTACCCACCTTCGCCAAGCGCGGGCTCATCTACGTTGGGGCCATCGCGCCTGTCGGACTGGTGATGGTTGTCGTGGCGTTGCTCGATGATGAAGCGAGCGCCTTCCCTCTGCCTGTCCTCCAGGACTCGCTATTGGCCTTGACGCGCTCGAGGGTCGGATGAAGCTATCGACACATCGTCGAGCTCTTGGTCACGTGGCTCCCGCGCTGGCTGCCGTGGAGGGGATTGCACTGTGAGGGTGGCCCCTTCTGCACGGCCAGCAGCGCTGGCCATTGTCGTTGCTTGGGGTGGCCGTGGCAGGCCAGCTCGCTGTGATCCTCCTGCTTCGGCAAAACCAATCAGGCTTTGGATGGTGGCTCTCCACTCATCCATCTGATTGGCTGCTGGCGGAAATCTCAACAGTAGTTGGGCACGCGCCATGGCTTCCGAAGCGGTGCTTGGCATGGGTGATGATGATGTAGATCGCAATGTCGCCCGGCTCCTGATGGTGCCGGTAGTAGCTGCCCTGTAATCTCGTCATTGTGAGCCAGCCGCCAGGGGCATGGAGACGAGGTGGAGATGCTTGGGGACCAGTGGCTCCGTTTGGTGCATTGGCGGGGTCAACTTGCTCCGGGGGTGATGCATGCCCCGCGGCCCCGCCCGCGGCGGGAGCGGCCGGAGAGTTGCGATTCGCCCCAGTACGAGTGTCGCCGCTACGGTTGTGCCCTTCGGCCGGGCAGAGAGGTGCAAAAGGAATGATCTCTCTACCCGTACCTCGCGGAGCGTGGTCGCTGGGATGTTGTTGATGCAGTCCTTCTCCGGTGCCTCCAGCTCCCGTTTCGGCCGCAGGGGAGGCGGTGATGACACCGCCTATGTCAACCGCGCCCCCTGCAGCGCCCACAACATCATGCGTCCCCGTAGCCCCCGTGGCGTGGGCAGCCGCGGGCGGCAGGGCCTTCGAGGTGGATGTGCGAGCTGCGACGCCGGGCTTCTTCTTGGGCGCCATGGACGATGGAGCCGTTGATGAAGAAAACAATGATGAAGATGACGCACTACGTACGTTCTTGGGTTTGCGCTAGTGATCCCCCTACCTGGCGCGCCAAAGATGTCATGGGAAACCACAGCCTCCTGTGGGGCCATGAGCCCCTTTGTGGTTCGGCGGGGGGATGAGCACGTTGCACAAAGAGCGCAGAAGCGTAGCGCAGCACGACAAAGATCACACGGGCAATTTTACCCAGGTTCGGGCTGCCGTGAGGCGTAAGACCCTACTCTTGCTTTGGTGGATTGATGGTGGATTGTGGTGGAAACGCAGCGCTCTTGCGCGACAGGGTTGCCTCGGGGCGAGAGCAGCTACACGCGTATGAGTGTACAAAGGTCTGAATCCTTTCTATGGTTGCCATGGGCCTACTTTTATAGATCAAGGGGTTACCACAGTGGCAAATCAGTCATTGTGTACTGATTAGATAGCAAACTATGCTATCATACCTAACTCTGCAGGCGGGACAGAGCGCATTAAATGCGCCGCTTAGTGTCACATCACTGTGTGCCCGGCAAGCCTTGCCGGGCTGTTTTGCCAGCTTCTCGCCTGCCTGCTTGACACGTCTCTGGACAGGTGTCATTTGGAGACGGTTTCTGTAGGAAATGGCTGCCATGTGGCAAAAACAGCCACTTAGTCACTTGGTGGCTTGACACCGCACCGATCGACAACTTGGGTTGCTATGAGGTGGAGCGGTGAAGCCTTGGCAGGGTGGTTTGCCTTCGTTGAGCCCGGCTGGCCTGCCGGGGCTATCTGGAGACTTGTCTTCGGGGCAACCTCGGCCTCGCCAGGCTCGCCTGCTCGGCAAGGGAGATTTTTTCCCTTAGTGATATCTTGCTTCCTTTGGCTTCACTTGGTCTTCTTGATCTGCAGTCTGATTCCTCAAAGGGCAGATTTTTTTGGCTCGGTCTGTTCTTGGATGTTGCAATCTTGATCTTGGGCCTGTGCACAGTCTGGGCAACAGACCCAGGGTTTGTTGCACCGACAAAATTGCAGCGAGATATTTTTTTGGTCTTAATATATGATAGAAAATAGACTTTTTTGACTATAAACATTAGGGTAACACCCCACTGCAACTTTTATTAAAATAATAAGGCATAAGCAAAGCAGTATTCTGAAGGGCTTGAGCTAAGCCCAAAGAAAAAGAAAAAAGAAAGAGGAAAGAAACTAGTAAAAAAAGCTAAAACAACCTAGAAGAAAAGGAAAAAAGAAAAAAAAAACTAGAAGAAGCTAGAGAAAATTACAACAAGGTATCCAACCAAGCAGAGAATTGCACTTCATATTTCTTCTTTATCCTGAATTTCAGAAGCTTGAGCTCTTCTGTGAATATAAATTTCCAGCCTCGAAAAGATGGTGTGATATTCTCAAAGATATTATTGTTTCTGGATATCCAGATGGCCCATGATCCCAATATGATGATCTCCATAAAGAAAGGGTAGTGGAGCTTGTCTTTGAGGTCTTGATATGCTTCCAATACAGACAGATTTGGTGTTCTGGTGGGACAGATAAAATCCAAACATCTGTTTGCAAAAGGACACCCCCAAAAAAGATGATGCAAAGTTTCTTCTTGCTGGCAATCCCTGACTGCACAATTATAAACTTCCAATTCAAAGTTTTTCCTTCTTAAAAGATTCCTTGTGTTTACTCTGTCATGTAGTAACATCCAGAAGAATACTTTGTGCTTAGGCTGACAAGAGCTTTTCCAAATCCAGGAGAAGTGAGGTGGAGTTTGTTTGTGTCCAATAAGAACATTATAGGCTTTCATTGATGAATAAAATTCATTTCCCCATATGTAGCTCCATGTATCCATTGCATCCAAGTACTCAGATTGCCTTAAAGAAATACATATGTCTTCCATTTGTAAGAACTCCTCATATGCTTGTGTAGTCAGAGGCAAGTGGAAAAGATCTTGAAGATATTCTGTGTTGATCACTTGTTGCACACTTGTGAGTGGATCTTTGACAAAGGAGTAAAGGTGATCAAATTTGTGTTTGAGGACATAATGATGCCACATATCATCCCAGAACAGCGCACTTCTACGATCACCCACATTACACCTGACAATAGCCTTAAACTGATCAATGAGGGCCAGGTTTGATTTCCACCAGAAGGAGCCCACCTTTTGATCCCCTGGGAGCTGTCCATTGCTGTAGTAAGTTTCCCAAATTAGGTTCACCCAAGGAATATCATGTCTATTGAAAAATTTGTGTAGATTCTTCATGAGCAGAGTTTTTTGTGTGTGAAGATATCTAGGACTCCCAGTCCACCCTGATTTTTTGGTCTGCACACTGTGTGCCAAGCCACTAGTGCTGGTCTTCTATCTTCCATGTCAGGACTCCTCCAAAGGCAGTGCCTCAAATATTTAATGATCTAGTGTTTTATAGTGATAGGAATGTCCAAATAGCACATAAAGTAGACTGCTAAGGATGCCAGCACAGATTTCACTAGCAGCACCTTCCCTGCCTGAGTCATAGAAGTGGAAATACCAGCAATCCTCTTAGCAATTCTATTGACTAGGGGCAAACACTGCTCCACTGTTGGTTTATAAATCCCCAATGGTAGTCCCAGGTAAGTAAAAGGAAAGTGTCCCCTGGCACACTGCAGAGTATTTGTGAAAATGCTAACCCTGTCTTCTGCAATATTTATGGGCACCATGATTGATTTTCCATAGTTAACCTTTAGTCCTGTAGCATCTGCAAAGGTGTTTAGAAGAGCTTTGAGGCACACTAACTGCCTAGCATTAGCTTGCATGAGAACTAGTGTATCATCTGCATATTGAACTATGGGGAAATCTGGGCAAGAGTTAACTTGAAGTGGTGGTGTTATTAAATCTCTTCTCATAGCTTTGTTCAGAATTGATTGCAGCAGATCAGCTGCCAGAACAAAGATTAAAGGTGAAAGAGGGTCCCCTTGCCTTACTCCTCTTCTGCAATAGAATTTTTTTCCTTGGCACTCCATTTAACATCACAGCAGATGAAGCAGATGTGAAAAGTAATTGCATCCAAGATATCCACTTTTCTCCAAATCCCTTAGCTCTCAGAATGTCAATAATAGCTTGGTGCTCAATAGTGTCAAAAGCCTTTTCAAAGTCCAGCTTGATTACTAACATTTCTTCCTTTGATTTATGACACTGGTGAATATACTCATAGGCCCAACCAAGACAATCTTGTATCACTCTGCTCTTTAGAAATCCATACTGATTGATGTGTACCAGCTTGAGGATCACTTTTTGCAGTCTATTTGCCTGAAGTTTTGTAATGATTTTGAGCGCCCCATTAAGCAAAGATATTGGCCTAAAATCATTAGGTGAGACTGGGACTTCCTTTTTTGGGATGAGAGTGATATAAGAAGTGTTTATGCTCTCTAGATTAACATTTCCAGCATGAAAGGCAAGAATAAGTGCAGTAACATCCTCTTTGATAATATCCCAACAAGCTTTGAGAAAATCATTGTTAAATCCATCAGGCCCTGGTGATTTGTCTGTGGGTAAGTTCTTAACTACCGCATCAATTTCCTCCTGAGTGAAAGGTTTTTCAAGATCTTTAAAAAGTTGGGGGTCCACTCTGTTCTCATACAGATCCTGTAAATCGAAGTGCATGTTATGGACATTGGAGTGTCCAAGTCTTTTTTTGAAAGCCTCCCAAAGAATTACAGCCTTTCCTTCATGATCAATAATTTCCATTTGATCCTCATTCAGGAGCATGGCAATTTTGTTATGTCTGTGGTTAATTGAGGCCTTTGTATGAAAGAATTTTGTGTTCTCATCTCCAAATTTAACACTCTTGATTTTGCCTCTCTGCTTCCAATAGATCTTTTGATTGCTGAGAACTGTCAATAAGAATTCTTTCAACATATTTCTACAATTGCTCTCAAACATGGTAAGGTCTCTGTATTCCTCCAAGAAATCCCACAAGAAAATACATTCATTTAATTCCTGAATCTGCTTTTTAAGACAAGATAGACTTTTGGCCCAGCGTTTGAGTGCTCTTCTCAAGTTTTTGAACTTGGCATTAATCTTCTTGGCTGGGTCAGTATAACCAACAGGAATATTCCAGGCTGCTTGAACTATTGCTTTGAAAGAGTTGTGCTTTAACCAATAATTCTCAAATCTGAAAACATTTAACTTGGGGATGGTTGTTCCAATTTTAATTACACATGGCAGATGATCTGAGATTGGTTTTGCCAGTGGTAGAGCAGTGGTATCAGGGTAACTTGTCATCCAGGCTGCAGATGTGAAAAACCAGTCCAATTTTTCAAGTAAAGGATTGTCTTGGATGTTGCTCCAGCTGAACTGTCTACCTTGAAGAGGTAATTCAATTAACCCCAAATTACTAATAGCTTCATTGAATAGTAGCATATGATTAACATCCCCACTAGGTCCGTTTCTATCTTCAGGTGACCTAATGAAATTAAAGTCCCCCATGACAATCCAATCCACATCATCAGGCATTTGAATATTAGCAAACCAATCAATGAATTCCAATTTTTCCTCAATGATATTTGTGAGAATCCAGGGTCTAAGAGTAGTTCTACAAGTGAATTGCATAGTTAGGGAGAATTTATTTTGGAAGAGCATTTCTCCAGAAAAAAGTGTCCCATTCCAAGCAGTTAAGATTCCTCCAGATGCCCCAATGGAGGGCAAGTATTCAAATTTGTTGAATCTCTGTGGACAGAAGTTATGAACATAGGCAAGATCAAAATCTTCTCTCTTTGTTTCTTGTAAGCATAAAATGCCAGCAGCACTTTCCTCAACTTTTTGCCTAATAGCCAGCCATTTCTCTGGGGCATTCAGACCCCTAACATTCCAGTTCAAAATATTCCAGGATCTGTTTCTATTCATGATTAAATAGCTTTTTATTAATATTGATATACCAAGCCCCATCTCCTGGTATAATATCCAGCTGACTAAAAGTTTCAGAATTAAGGCTCTGTGATATGAAATAGTCTGTGTTGTCATTGAAGCAACAACAAGAACACATATGCAGACCCAACATGACAGTGAGTTGAAGTGACATTGCATTTCCAAAAGATAGCAGAGTAAAATCATCATCCTCATACAAGACACAGTACCAGTGTTCTAGCTGAGTGAACAAAAGAGCATGAAACAAAAGAAGCCACCAAGTCTCATACTCTGACATGAAACATGTTCTGAATACAGTAGCCATATAAAACATCTTACATCCAACCACCCAACTATTCTTCCTGACCCTGAGACTGTTACTAAGATTAGAGCACATCATGGAACACTCTTGGTGGGAGTTGTAGCACCAGTGGCCTTGGGAACCTTGGCCACATCCTCCTGACCTCTCTTCTTGGGCCTCTTGGAAAGCTTCTCCTGCAGTTCATCCTCAGATACCTTGCAGAAAGATTTTGTCAGGTTTTTGACCACTTTATTTTGCACAATTGGAGGTATGGCATTACAAGGTAAGCAAGATGTAGCAAGACAGGATTTCTTTCTATAACCATTATTATCCTTCTTAATTTTATCACTCCTCCTTACCTCAGTTTCCACCATAGGCTCTTTGTCCCTTCTTTTCTTTGAGATGGCTTCACCTAGGGGCAGGTTTATGACCTTATTAGGAGACACTTGCTTTAGTGGGCTTCCATCTCCACTTGAGGAGTGAGCAGCAGGGCTAATGCCCTCATTTTCCTTGCCCAGGCCCAGCATTATCTCCTTACAACTTGGGGCCTATGAAGTAGCACATCCATCAGGGATATGAAACAAAATAGTCTCTTCAGAATCACAATTGGCAGTAAGTAGTTTCCACAGATCAGATTTGAGCAGATGCATTACCCAACCAAATTTATCTGGTGTCAGAAGAAGATGAATTATGAAGTTAAACCAACTTACAGGAATGTCAATTTTGAAAGTGTTAACTTCTCCCTGTGTAGCTGGAGCAAAATGCTGAATCCACAGGTCCAGGCCTTCTTCAGAAATCAAATGAGCACCATCAATAATATCCATAGCATGATTTTCAACAAGTTTTTGAATGTCTATTAAACTGGGAGAGTTTGGTAATGAAAAACTCTCCATACCTTTTTTATGTCCACGAGATGAAGTGCCAACCTGTGGGATGGGAACATCAGCTTTGCTTTTCATTGCAGTCTTGTCAGTTAAACCCTGAATTTCCTCTGTTTCTTTGGGGACAACCACAGTTTCAGCTACCAGAGGGGTACCACTGTTATGAGAAGCAGCATTAACATTGTCCAAGTTTAATTCTCCTTGTGGTATATCAGTTTCAATATTTCTCTCATTCCCAGCAGTTTCTTCAACAACAACTTCTTCTGGAACTGGTGGTGCGGGCTGTTGTACTTCTTGTGGAACCATAGGGACAACAACTTCTCCCTGCTGCTGAACATCCACCAGGTTATCATTAGCTAGCTGAACATCATCTTCTTCCCCTTCTTCTTGATATGCAAGTAAAATATTCTATAGGCCCATGCCCATAGGGTTAACGGGAGCTCCTTGATTAACCTCTTCACTAGCAGTGTGTGTATTAGACCAAATACCATCTGACAGAGATACTGTAGTGGTAATGCTGCTGTTTGGAGCACCATCCTCTTGCATGATTGGCAATTCTGCTTGCTGTTGAGGTGGATCTGGATTGTTAGCCTGAGGAAATGCCCAATGACCTTGCTCTTCCTGTTCCTCCCAATCATCCCAATCATCATTTTGAGCTGGCACATTGTTAAGTGGCACTGGCTGAAAACCTGGGAAATCATTGGCATGTTTTGGAACTGGGTGTGGGTCCACTCCAGGAGGTGGAATAGGGTCCTCATCAGCAGGGGCCCCTCCCAGCATCTCTTCTAATAGAACCTCAACAGAACTAGTCCATGACTCCTCTTCAAAACACTCTCCTTCAGACCATCTGATGCTTTTTGGAATATCAATGAGATCAGTCACTCTGGCCTTAACTAAATTTTTACCTCTCATAGCATCTTCCCTTTCCCAACTAATGATTCTGCCCCACTTGGCAATAGCAGCAGCAATGACTTCAGTGTTGCAATAATCAAATGGAACTCCAATAAACAACAACCAGTAGGTTCTATTGAAATGAACTCTACGCCAGTTCCTACCCTCATTGTGCTTACTGAATGAAATGAAAACATCACCAAACGGGTGAGGGCTCTTCCTGATAAGACGATCTCTATCTCTGACATGCAAGAACTGAACATATGCTTCACCAAAAGGGCAAGGCTGGATTTCTCTGAACCCAACCTGCTCCACTCCTTGAAAAAACTCTTCTAGAACTTCTCGGACGTTGGGGAAAATACCTCATTTGGATGCAGCTGAATGGTAGAAATCGCCCAATCTTCGTGTCTCCTTGGACGATGCGGCAAGATTGCACTCGAAACCCCAGTTCGCCCTTCAACTTCAAGAATCTGAAAACCATGGGGAACGAAGGGAACATGGTCTATATGAATGTTGGCCATGGCTGGCGCTTCCGCCAAATGGACCACCAATGCCTGCTCAGCCGATGTTGAAGAAGACGGCAAGCTCGTCGAGGTGGAAGCAGAGTTGGTAAGAGTAGAGGAATGCGAGGAGGCAGGCTGTGGTCTCGGTTGGAAATTTGAAAATAGGTCCTTGATCAGCTCCTTAAATGACAAGACACACCTAATCGGGGCAGCCGGGCCGACACAATTGAACCAGGCCTCCACCTCACCATCGGCCCAGGCCTGTTCGGGGGGGGGGGGGGGGGGGGGGGGCTCAGAAAAGTGCTAAACTGGATAAAAGGCCAAAGCCCAGGTAGGTTCGGTGCCATGCAGTTACGTGCGTAGTGTCCTTGCCCCCCGCATGCAAAACACACAATGTACGTGCCATGAGTAGCACGTTGAGACACCTGAGGAGGATTATGAGACCTATTTAACTCAGAATTAATAGCGGGTGAATTGAAAGCCTCCCCTAGATTTCCTCCGGTTTGAATGGGACCCGATAACCGCTCGAAGACCAATCTACCATCTCTGACCACTGAGCTGTAGCTCCGGCGATCACCGGAGTTGTTTGACACGGCCTTGCCATGCCTACCAACCAAAGTCCACTCTTTATCAAGCTCACTGTAATAAGCAAGTTCTTCCCTATGCCAGTTCGGACCACCAAAGTTCCACAAGATAAAAACCACCTCAAAATCTTGCTCAACAATTCTACCCTTATTGTAGATCTCAAAACCAACAGATTTTGAAGAAACCGAAAACTTGAAAGTTCTATCTCTCAAATGACGAACCGTAAAGCCTTGAGCATAACCACCAAACATGGCCAGGAGAGAAACACTAACCGTGCGCACATCAAGCTTGAAAGTTGATCGGCAGAAAGAAACCACCAAGGTGAACTCTCGTTGACGAAAACCAGGTGAAAACACCACCGGATGCCCAAACTTGGTTCTCATATCTGCTTGGAACTTTCTGCCCCGATCAAAGTTGAGGGCAAAGGGAGCCATCTTGGAGGAGGGTGGCTGCCGTGGCCGGAGTGGCCACCGGCAGGAGGGGTGGCCACCGGCGCAAAATCGCCTTGGAGTCGCCTAGGAGAGCCTAGGAGAGCCTTGGGGTTACCCCTCCCAGTGTTTACAAGTTCCTCCTTTGCGATAGAAAATAGACTTGGGGGCCATAGTTTTCACTAGAGGCTTCTCTCATAAAAATAGCGTACAGTGAGTAGACAAATTACTATTGGGCAATTGACAGAAAAGAAAATAATTATGACGATATCCAAGGCAACGATCATGTATATAGGCATCACGTCCGAGACAAGTAGGCCAAAATGATTCTGCATCTACTACTATTACTCCACACATCGACCGCTATCCAGCATGCATATAGTGTATTAAGTTCATGGAAGAACGTCGTAACGCCTTAAGCAAGATGACATGATGTAGACAAGATAAACTCACGTATGAAATAAATCCAATATTATTACCCTTAATAGCAACGATACATGCGTGTCATGTCCCTTTCAGTCACTGGGATTGAGCACCGCAAGATCGAACCCATCACAAAGCACCTCCTATGGCAAGATAAATCAATCTAGTTGGCCAAACCAAACAAATAAATCAGAGAAGAAATACGAGGCTATGACAATCTTGCATAAAAGAGTTCAGAGAAAACTCAAATAATATTTATGGATAGATCTGATCATAACCTCACAATTCATCCGATCCAAACAAACACACCGCAAAAAGTCATTACATCAAATAGATCTCCAAGAACGCCGAGGAGAACATTGTATTGAAGATCAAAAAGAGAGAAGCCATCTAGCTACTGACTATGGACCCATAGGTCTGTGGTAAACTACTCATGCATCATTGGAGGGCAGCAAGGATGATGAAGAGCCCCCTCTGTAATCGAATCCCCCTCCGGCAGAGTGCCGAAAAAGGCCTCCAGATGGGATCTCATGGTTCTGGAAGGGGGGGGGGGGGGGGGGGGGGGGGGGGGGGGGGGGGGGGGGGGGGGGGGGGGGGGGGGGGGGGGGGGGGGGGGGGGGGGGGGGGGGGGGGGGGGGGGGGGGGGGGGGGGGGGGGGGGGGGGGGGGGGGGGGGGGGGGGGGGGGGGGGGGGGGGGGGGGGGGGGGGGGGGGGGGGGGGGGGGGGGGGGGGGGGGGGGGGGGGGGGGGGGGGGGGGGGGGGGGGGGGGGGGGGGGGGGGGGGGGGGGGGGGGGGGGGGGGGGGGGGGGGGGGGGGGGGGGGGGGGGGGGGGGGGGGGGGGGGGGGGGGGGGGGGGGGGGGGGGGGGGGGGGGGGGGGGGGGGGGGGGGGGGGGGGGGGGGGGGGGGGGGGGGGGGGGGGGGGGGGGGGGGGGGGGGGGGGGGGGGGGGGGGGGGGGGGGGGGGGGGGGGGGGGGGGGGGGGGGGGGGGGGGGGGGGGGGGGGGGGGGGGGGGGGGGGGGGGGGGGGGGGGGGGGGGGGGGGGGGGGGGGGGGGGGGGGGGGGGGGGGGGGGGGGGGGGGGGGGGGGGGGGGGGGGGGGGGGGGGGGGGGGGGGGGGGGGGGGGGGGGGGGGGGGGGGGGGGGGGGGGGGGGGGGGGGGGGGGGGGGGGGGGGGGGGGGGGGGGGGGGGGGGGGGGGGGGGGGGGGGGGGGGGGGGGGGGGGGGGGGGGGGGGGGGGGGGGGGGGGGGGGGGGGGGGGGGGGGGGGGGGGGGGGGGGGGGGGGGGGGGGGGGGGGGGGGGGGGGGGGGGGGGGGGGGGGGGGGGGGGGGGGGGGGGGGGGGGGGGGGGGGGGGGGGGGGGGGGGGGGGGGGGGGGGGGGGGGGGGGGGGGGGGGGGGGGGGGGGGGGGGGGGGGGGGGGGGGGGGGGGGGGGGGGGGGGGGGGGGGGGGGGGGGGGGGGGGGGGGGGGGGGGGGGGGGGGGGGGGGGGGGGGGGGGGGGGGGGGGGGGGGGGGGGGGGGGGGGGGGGGGGGGGGGGGGGGGGGGGGGGGGGGGGGGGGGGGGGGGGGGGGGGGGGGGGGGGGGGGGGGGGGGGGGGGGGGGGGGGGGGGGGGGGGGGGGGGGGGGGGGGGGGGGGGGGGGGGGGGGGGGGGGGGGGGGGGGGGGGGGGGGGGGGGGGGGGGGGGGGGGGGGGGGGGGGGGGGGGGGGGGGGGGGGGGGGGGGGGGGGGGGGGGGGGGGGGGGGGGGGGGGGGGGGGGGGGGGGGGGGGGGGGGGGGGGGGGGGGGGGGGGGGGGGGGGGGGGGGGGGGGGGGGGGGGGGGGGGGGGGGGGGGGGGGGGGGGGGGGGGGGGGGGGGGGGGGGGGGGGGGGGGGGGGGGGGGGGGGGGGGGGGGGGGGGGTTTTAATGTAAGAAACATCTTCCAAAGAAAATAGTCCCGCTACCGGTTCCTTTCTTTGGGTTGTCATGCTGACCATGATCATGAAACCTCACCTCCGGTGAATGTGGGAGGAAAATAGTGAGGATTTAGTTTGGGGAAAGTGCCCTAACTCTATGGTCTAATGAACCAAATTTTTCACTTCTGTGGTTGCTGACCAATTATATCCTTTAAGATGGCTAGCTTTCGGCTTCACCCAGTCCGAGGTGCTAACCGGGATGACCCGGTAGTAACAATCACAGAGGTGCTCCCTTTACCGCCTAGCCGAAAACTCGGGAACGTAGGGGTAAGCACAGGAGCAAGGCAACCCAGCTTGGCCAAAATCTTAAGTCAAATTAATGCATATTTATGGCTTTATAACGATAATTACGGAAGGCAGTGCTTGTATATTGAATGCAAACGCTGATGATGTATATATTTTTGACTCCGTTGCGACCGTTTATAATCTGAAAGTGGCCCATCGTCAGCTTCTACCCCTTTGTAGATGCTACGCAGGGTGTTTCTGTACTAACAAGACAACCCTTAGCCGACGTCTCGGTGCCCGGAGGCGGTTGTGTTAGCAGAAACAAGGCAATCAGATATCTAGGCTTTATAACTTTCACTTAGTCATAGGAGCTTAAAGTTGGGAGGCCAGTTACTAGCCCCCGGTTAGTGTTTGGCACTGACCGTAGTCTAGCCATTAACACTTCGGCCAATGTTATGAAAGGCCCATCGTGTAACACGGCGTAATCGTTATCGATCTATAGTTTGACAACGTCATCAGATCGCTGACCAATTTACACCCATTGTGACAGTCAGTTTTCGGCTTTCTCCACTGAGGCACTTAACCTTCGAGCTGGAAGCACAATCACAGTGGTTCTCCCTTTGCACACCTAGCCGAACAAAGCGGAACGTTGGAGGCAAGCACAGGAGCCGGGCAAACCAACTATTGACCGAGGACACAATTCGGAACCGACGCATATAAAGAAAAATCCGAGAACATTTCGCCGAGGAGTCCATGGAGTACCTTGGCTTTTGGTAGGTTCGGCTCTAGTTGCAGCCCCGCATTGATATTGCCGAAGCCTTAAAGGCGTTTGATGTTGTACTGCGAGACTTATGCTGAAAACACACAAATAGGTTAAAAGTGTCATAAGCTTGTAAAACCAAAAAACTTCAGCACAAACTTTACGTCCGAACTAAATCAGGTTTTTTGTGCCAATCCGAAATCAGCCTTAATTTTTTTGTGCTTCTGTCGTGCATGAACATGACACATCTGATCTCTAAACTTCAAGTAGGCTAGCCTTTGGCTTCAACCTCCTTATCCCGAAGGTGGAGTGTTTCTCCGAGGCCAGTTTAGCGAACTAAACTCAAGCGGCTTTAGAGAGAAACTAGGCTATCTGGCTATTGACCATACACTCGAGTCGAAAAAGGAGTGGTAGAAAAAGATTTTCAACGACTAAAAAAATTATTATAAAACGGCTCATATAAATTTAAGAGCCCCCAGTTAACTTGGGAAAAGGAAAATTGTTTTTAACAAATCAGGTTTTTAACAAACTATTTTTTCTATTCAACAAAAATATAACGCTTGGACGAACCAAACAAAAATTAAAAGTTAAAAAGAAAAAAATTGGGCATGAAAGAGATTTAGCTGGTTAATGTGTTAGTGTTAATGACGCGACCCGAGCTTACGGCGGGACGAGGTCCCAGCCCCCAAGCCGGTCCCAAGCGAAGAGCTCGGCACTCCGAACTGGCGACATAGCACGACTGCTGTGGAGAGGTGAAGCCCCCAGTCTAGCCGAGGTGACGGGGCAGGTCGGCATGGTGATGTTGGAGTCCCACTTGCTCAACGGAGGTGGGGTGACGATGTCGGCTTTCCGAGGTGACCGTGTGACGCCGCCGAAGTCAATTGCCTACACGCATATAATAGTGCAAGCCAAAAGTAATATCAATGAAGATAAAAAAATCTTCTACTTAATTAATTTAAGTGAAGTAAACTATTAAAGAAATATGGTCCAAGTGCCGGGATCGGCCTGACACAGAGACGCGCGCTAAGGCGACGCCACAACATGATCGGCACAGGCAAGACGACGACGTCGGATCGCCGAGATGGCGGCGTGACATAGTCGAGGTCGATTATCTGGCGTGAGGTCGATGTCGAGATAGCTTGACAGGCCGAGGTGATGGCACGAGACACGCCAGACCGACGCAACATATGAGCGTCGGTAGAATATCTCTGCAAAAAAAATAATGTAGTACAAACCAACAGAGAGAAAAAACTCTGTGTGCAATAATTTTACGGGCTAAACACATAGACTGAAGAAATAAAACCTGTTTGACAGCAATGGTTGTAGCAGACTGAGGCAAAAAAAGAAGCGATGTGTACATACCTGGTACCACCAAACACCAAGAATATATTGGTTTTGATCTTTACGTGGAGTAGTAGTACTTAAATTACTAGAATCCGCTGACCAAACTTAGGGTACCGTGCTGCAAAACTAGTAGTTAATTAGGTCAGTAGGACTCTAGGTCTATGCACTTTTAAGGAACAGTAGCAGAGGGCCAATCTCCCTGATGTTTGCTCCGCCGAGCTGGATTTTGATTGGCCCATGTGTCCGTCTCAACACTGTCTCCTCGGCTAGATCGCCGTCGGCTAGACCCTCAGCAAACTTGCAACTCTAGGCTGCAGCTACATGCGTGTGTTTCTTCAGGGACTTCCACTATGCGCGGGCTAGCGCGTCTTCGTGAGTTAATTGTGCTTCTAGTAGCCGTAGTAGAGTCCGGATCCGAGTACTGCCAGGCAACGGGTACAACCGGCATCGTTACAATTTTCTTGATTCTGGTCTGACTGCAAGCAAAATAGCACAACTCGGCAGCCACAATTTGCAAAAAAGATGATTTACATAAAACGAATTTGACCGAAAAACATCAGATTATATTGATGGCACTTGAGCAGGCCAATTAGCGAGTAAGAGAACTAGTACTAAAATTAATTTGGTCTCAATTTCTAGTACGGGAGAGAGTACTAGTACAAAAAACGAAACCAAGTTGGATACTTAGTTTGGGCAGCTTTACGTCATGATGCTTTTTGGAATCTGTGCACATGAGTGTTTCTTTTGTGGCCTTGCACGGTGCTGCCGCTGGGCGCTTGGCCTATAAGCGTCCGCGTAGGGCTGCACATCAGCAGTTTCCGCAGCGCGGTTGCTGCTAGCAGACTATCACCGTTTGATCTTTTTGAGGAGCGAGGCGTGATGTCAAATCAGATCTAGCAACTCGCATCACGTCAGTTCGGCAGTATCCGTTGATTTCTTTGCTGACTTCGATCTAATCTGCAGACAAAACAAAAGAGGCGACAAAAAAACCATTTGCAAACAAACCAATTTATACAATACTAATCTAATAGAAAAAACATCACCAGATCATCGATTTTGATTCCCATCAAACCACGATGAACACCTAGCAGACTCTCAATGAAAGCATCAATGTCGGTTCTATATCCGGCATATCTCGTAGTAGGGGTCCTAAACTAGGCGTCTTGGAGTGCTGGTAACACGGACACAGGTTTTACCCAGGTCCGGACCCCCTTGATGGAGGTAAAACCCTACGTCATGCTTTTGATTGTATTCATATGGGGGATAGTACAAAGTACATGTGTCTAACATGAGATTGTTCTAATGAATATCAGATTCTCTATTGACTAGCCTGGCCTTGGTTTATATAATGCACCAGAGGCCTAGGGTTTAGAAGAGCCCTTGTCTTGGGCGCCAAGTCTTGTGGAATATCCCTTGTATGCAGCATGGGCCGCCCGAACTGGCCCAATAGTGATCCGCCATGGGGGTCCTCGGCCCGATCCACCTGGTCGGGAGACGGCGAGGTGAGTACCCCCTAGTCCAGGACACCGCCAGGCCCCACCACCCATCAAGGTGGGCCTGCCCCCAGGGCACGCTCTAGTGGGTTGTGGGGCCATGCTCTCTCATCTGGTCTCCTCCCGAAGCTCCGGTGTCTGTTTTGTCCAGAAAAAAATCTCCAAAAAGTTTCGCGACATTTGGACATCGTTTGGTACTGATATTCTATGAAATCAAAAACAAGCAAAAAAACAACAACTGGCACTGGGCACTAAGTTAATAGGTTAGACCCAAAAAATGATATATAATTGCTTTTAAGTGTATATAAAACATCCAAGATTGATAATATAATAGCATGGAACGATCAAAAATTGTAGATACGTTGGAGACATATCAAGCATCCCCAAGCTTAATTCATGCTCGTCCTCGAGTAGGTAAATGATAAAAACAGAATTTTTGATGTGGAATGCTACCTAACATATTCATTATATATTCTTTTCTTTTGTAGCATGGATATTTGGGCTTGAATGATTCAAAGCAATAGTCTATAATTTGACATGAAGACATTAATACTCAAGCATATCAACAAGAAACCATGTCTTTCAAAATATCAATGCTAAAGAAAGTTATCCCTAACCCATTATGCTCAAACATTGATCCATTCACGAAACACACTCAAATATTAGCTACATCCAATACACAAGTATGACAATAGTGTTCCCTAGTTGGTGCTTTGTAAGAGAAGATGGAGACTCAACATAAAAAATAAAAATTGCATAAAAGTAAATAAATAGGCCCTTCGCAGAGGGAAGCAGAGATTTGCAGAGGTGCCAGAGCTCAAGGCTTAAATTGTAGATAAAAATATTTTGAGAGACATGATTTTCCTGTCAACAAAAACGACCGAGAATTCCCAATAGCTTTCATGCTAGACAAATTATAGGCGGTTCCCAAACAGAAAGTAAAGTTTATTTCCTTTCCACCATTCTTTCACAATCCATGGCTAGCCGTATCCACGGTGCCTTCCATACCAACACTTTCCAAGGAATTTATTATCATAGTATTTCTCATTTCGGGACTAGGCATCCCTATTACCTGACACACTCTCATGCAATGACAAGTGAATAAACGCTCATCGTGAGAATAAAATACCTAGCATGGAAAATATTGGCCACCCCCTGCCACTTCATGAGCGGTACGGGCACACAAAATGGAAATTCATTTTGAAAATTAGAGTTGGCACATGCAAATTTACTTGGAACGGCATGGAAATACCACATATAGGTAGGTATGGTGGACTCATATGGCACAAATTTGGGTTTTAGGAGTTGGATGCACAAGCAGCATTCCCGCTTAGTACAAGTGAATGCTAGCAAATAGATTGAGAAGCGACCAACCACAAAATGAAAACAGTCATAAACGCGCATTGAACATAATTAACACTGAATAATGCACCACAAGTAGGATATAACTTCATTGCATAACTATTGACTTTACGTGCATGCATAGGGAATCGCAAACCTTGACTCCAATATTCTTACTAAGCATAATTACTCACCAACATGACTCACATATCACTATATCCATATCGCAGAACTATTGCAAGGAATCAAGTTTATTGTATCCAATGATCTATATGAAAGTTTTTATTATATCCCCCTTGGAAATCCATCACTTTGAAACAAAATGCATATCTTATGCAAATACCATTGCGATATCAACTCTCAAAAAGATATAAGTGAAGCATGAGAGCATATTTCTTTAAAAAAATTCAACTCTCAAAATAATACAAGTGAAGCATGAGAGCATATTTCTTTAAAATATAACCACCACCATGCTCAAAAAGATATAAGTGAAGTACTAGAGAAACTGCCTAGCTCAAAAGATTTAAGTGAAGCACATAGAGTATTCTATCAAATCATGATATGCATGTGGCTCTCTCAAACAAGTGTGTTCATCAAGGTTGATTGTGACAAACTAGAAAGCAAACAAAGCAAAGACTTATATAATACAAGACGCTCCAAGCAAAACTCATGATATGTGACGAATAAAAATATAGCTCCAAGTAAAATTACCGATGGTCACTAGAAGAAAGAAGGGATGCCTTCCGGGGCATCCCCAAGCTTAGTTGCTTGGGAGTCCTTGAATATTACCTTGGAGTGCCTTGGGCATCCCCAAGCTTAGGCTCTTTCCACTCCTTATTCCTTCATCCATCGCGATCTCACCCAAAACTTGAAAACTTCAATCACACAAAACTCAACAAAACCTTGTGAGATCCGTTAGTATAATAAAGCAAATCACCACTTTAAGTATTGTTGCACACCCATTCATATTTTATTATTGCATTATACCTACTGTATTCTAACTTTCCCATGGCTTATACCCCCAAATACAATCCAAAGATTCATCAAAATAAGCACACAATGCAACGAAAATATAATATGTCAAAAATAGAACAACATGTAGTAGTCTGAATATTGAACATACTTCTGTAACTCCAAAATTTCTGAGAAATTAGGAAAACGTGGGAAATTTGTATATCGATGATGTGTAAAACATTCAGAATTTTATCAGACTCCAGAAAATTTTAACAATTCTTCTACTGGACGAAAAAGTTTCTGTTAATGCACAGAATCAAAGCAACTATCACCCAAATCCTCCCAAAGGCTTTGCTTGGCACAAACACTAGTTAAAGCACTAAAACACAATCATAACATTAGCATAATTGTGGAAACACATGAAAACAGAAAAGAAAAAATATTGGGTTGTCTCCCGACAAGCGCTTTTCTTTCAAGCCTTTTAGCTAGGCATTGATAACTTTAATGATACTCGTATGAAAGACAAGAATTGAAGCACAAACAGAGCATCATATAGCATGTGAAAATCACATTTAAGTCTAACATACTTCCTATGCATAGGGACTTTATAAGCAAAGTAATTATCAAAACTAGCAAAAACTAGCATATGCAAGGAAGAAGAATAAAACATTGACAAACTCAACATGAAGAGAGGTAATTTGGTAACATGAAAATTTCTACAACCATATTTCGCTCTCTCATAATAATTACATGTGGGATCATATTCAAATTCAACAATATAGCTATCACATAACATATTGTCTACATGATCCACATGCATGCAAAGTCGATACTCTTCCAAAATAGTGGGATTATCATCAAATAAAATCACGACCTCTCCAAGCCCACTTTTATCAAAAATTTCATAGAATTGATTATTCTCCAAAGTAGTGGGATCATTATTATCTAAAGTTGGAACTCTTCCAAACCCACTTTCAATATTATTGCAAACACCTTATAAATGTCATATTCATCATGAGGCTTAAATAAATTTTCAAGGTCATAAGAAGAATCACCCCAATCATGATCATTGCAATAAGTAGCGGACATAGCAAAATTAGCATCCCCAACCTTGGGGTTTTGCATATTATTAACACAATTGAAATTAATAGAATTTATAATAACATCATTGCAATCATGTTTTTCATTCAAGGACCTATCGTGAACCACTTTATAAATTTCTTCTTTTAGCACTTAATCACAATTTTCATATTCATGAATTTCAAGCAAAACTTCATAAAGATAATCTAGTGCCTCACTAGCAATTGGTTCATCATAATTGGATCTTTTAAAAAGATTAGCAAGTGGATGAGGATCCATAAGCTTTTTGTTTTCTAATTTTCAATAAACACACAATTATGGCAAACAAATAAGTAAAGCAACAAAGTAAAACATTATTGTATTTTTCAATAAAATGTTTTAGAAGTGGGGGAGATGAAAATGAGAGGCAAATAGCAAATATTGTAAATGCAAGGAAATGAAAGTTTATGTGCAGGTACTTGATAGTCGTTGATGGTGTCTCCCCAACAATGGCGCCAGAAATTCTTCCTTCTACTTGTGAGCTGCGTTGGGATTTCCTCGAAGAGGAGAGGATGATGCAGTACAATAGAGATAAGTATTTCCCTCAGTTATGAAACCAAGGTTATCAATCTAGTAGGAGAACCAAGCAACACTATGTAAACAACACCTACACACAAACAACAAATACTTGCTACCCAACGCGTAGATAGGTTCTCAATCCCTCAACGGTTATGATAAGATTAAACGATATAGTTTTTGATAGATAGATCAAACAAAAATACAAAATAAAATAAATAAAAGTAAATTGTAGCGAGATATTTTTTGGTCATAATATATGATAGAAAATGGACCCGGGGGCCATAGTTTTCACTAGAGGCTTCTCTCGTAAAAATAGCATACGGTGAGTAGACAAATTACTGTTGGGCAATTGACAAAAAAGCAAATATTCGATATCCATGGAAATGATCATGTATATAGGCATCACGTCCGAGAGAAGTAGACCGAAATGATTTTGCATCTACTACTATTACTCCACACATCGACCGCTATCCAGCATGCATCTAATGTATTAAGCTCAAGGAAGAACGGTGTAACGCCTTAAGCAAGATGACATGATGTAGACAAGATAAACTCACGTATGAAATAAATCCCTTTTTGTTACCCTTAATAGCAACAATACATGCGTGTCATGTCCCTTTCTGTCACTGGGATTGAGCATCGCAAGATCGAACACATCACAAAGCACCTCTTCCCATGGCAAGATAAATCAATCTAGTTGGCCAAACCAAACCAATAAATCAGAGAAGAAACGCGAGGCTATAACAATCATGCATAAACGAGTTCAGAGAAAACTCAAATAATATTCATGGGTAGATATGATCATAAACTCACAATTCATCGGATCCAAACAAACACACCGCAAAAATTCATTACATCAAATAGATCTCCAAGAACACCGAGGAGAACATTGTATTGAAAATCAAAAAGAGAGAAGAACCCATCTAGCTAATAACTATGGATCCATAGGTCTGTGGTAAACTACTCATGCATCATCGGAGGGCAGCAAGGATGATGAAGAGCCCCCTCCGTGATCGAATCCTCCTCCGGCAGAGTGCCGGAAAAGGCCTCCAGATGGGATCTCGTGGTTCTGGAACTTGTGGCCGCGGAAAAAGTATTTCGTGGATTCCTCTGTTGGTTTCACAATTTTAGAGAATTTGTAGAGGCGGAGCTAGGTCAAATGGAGCCTCGTGGGCCCCACCACCCATCAGGGCGCGCCCTGATGGGTTGTGGGCGCATGCTCCCTCGTTTGGTCTTCTCCCGAAGCTTCTAGTATCTCTTTTGTCCAGAAAAAATCTCCAAAAAGTTTTGTGGCATTTGGACTTCATTTGGTACTGATATTCTGCAAAACCAAAAACAAGCGAAAAATAGCAATTGGCATTGGGCGCTAAGTTAATAGGTTAGTCCCAAAAAATGATATATAATTGCTTGTAAGTGTATATAAAACATCCAAGATTGATAATATAATAGCACGGAACAATCAAAATTTGTAGATACATTGGAGATGTATCATGTGGTAAGAACTGAAATATTAAAGGTTCTGGAAGCAGTATAATTTATCCCATAGCTGATAGTAGATGGGTAAGCCCCGTTCTTTGTGTTCCTAAGACAGGAGACATTACCATTGTTCCTAATGATAAAAATGAACTCATTCCACAAAGAATTGTAACTGGTAATAGGATGGTAATTGATTTTACAAAATTAAACAAAGCTACTAGAAAAGATCATCACCCCTTGCCTTTTATAGATCAAATGTTAGAAAGACTATCTAAGCACACACACTTTTGCTTTCTTGATGGATATTCTGGTTTCTCTCAAATACCTGTATCGCCGGAAGGTCAAGAGTAAACTACTTTTACTTGCCCTTTTGGAACTTATGCCTATAGATGTATGCCTTTTGGTTTATGTTATACACCTACTACCTTTCAAAGATGTATGACTGCTATATTCTCTGATTTTTGTGAAAAGATTATTGAGGTTTTCATGGATGATTTCTCCGTTTATGGGACTTCTTTTGATGATTGCTTAAGCAACCTTCATCGAGTTTTGCAGAGATGTGAAGAAACTAATCTTGTCTTGAATTGGGAGAAGTCCCACTTTATGGTGAATGAAGGTATTGTCTTGGGATATAAAATCTCCGAAAGATGTATTTAAGTAGACAAAGCTAAAGTTGATGCAATTGAGAAAATGCCATGTCCGAAAGATAATAAAGGTATAAGAAGTTTCCTTGGTCATGCAGGTTTCTATAGAAGGTTTATTAAAGACCTCTCTAAAATCTCTAGGCCTCTTACTAATCTCTTGCAAAAAGATGTTCCATTTGTTTTTGATGGTGATTGTGTAGAAGCTTTTGAAACACATAAGAAAGCATTAACTTCTGCACCTATTGTTCAACCACCTGATTGGAACTTGCCTTTTGAAATTATGTGTGATGCTAGTGATTATGTTGTTGGTGCTATTCTAGGACAAAGAGTTGATAAGAAATTAAATGTTATCCATTATGCTAGAAAAAATCTAGACTGTGCTCAATGAAATTATGCTACTACCGAACAAGAATTTTTAGCAGTTGTGTTTGCATGTGATAAATTCAGATCTTACATAATTGATTCTAAAGTAATTGTTCACACTTACCATGCTGCTATTATATATCTTATGGAAAAGAAAGATGCTAAACCTAGACTCATTAGGTGGGTTCTATTGCTACAAGAACTTGTTTTGCATATTACTAATAGGAAGGGAGCTGCGAATCCCGTAGTTGACAATCTATATGGGTTGGAAAATATTCTTGATGACCCACTACCTATTGATGATAGTTTTCCTGATGAACAACTAGTTGTTATAAATTCCTCTCATAATACTCCTTGGTATGCAAACTATGCCAATTTCATCGCTGCTAAATATATACCATCTAGTTTCACATAGCAACAAAATAAAAAGTTCTTCTTTGATTGAAGACATTACTTCTGGGATGACTCACATCTTTATAAAGAAGGAGTAGATGGTATTATTAGACGTGTATACCTGAGCATGAATAGGAACAAATCCTACGGAAGTGTCATTCCGAGGCTTACGGAGGACACCATGCTAGAGATAGAACTGCACATAAGGTACTACAATCTGGTTTTTATTGGCCTTCTCTTTTCAAGGATGCTCGTAAGTTTGTCTTATCTTGTGATGAATGTCAAAGAATTGAAAATGTTGGTAGACATTGGGAAATGCCTATGAACTATTCACTTGTTATTGAACCATTTGATGTTTGGGGATTTGATTACATAGGACCTTTTCCTTCCTCTAATGGGTATACACATATTTTAGTTGTTGTTGATTACATTACTAAGTGGGTAGAAGCTATTCCAACTAGTAGTACTGATCATAACACTTCTATTAAAATGCTTAAAGAAGTTATTTTCCCGAGGTTAGGAGTCCCTAGATATTTAATGACTGATGCTGGTTCACATTTTATTCATGGTGCATTCTGAAAACTACTTGCTAAATGTGATGTCAACCATAGAATTGCATCTCCTTACCATCCTCAATCTAGTGGTCAAGTTGAATTGAGCAACAGAGAGATAAAGCTAATCTTGCAAAAGACCATCAATAGATCTAGAAAGAATTGGTCTAAGAAACTTGATGATGCATTATGAGCTTATAGAACTGCTAATAAAAATCCTATGGGCATGTCTCCGTATAAAATGGTCTATGGAAAAGCATGTCATTTACCTCTTGAGTTAGACCATAAAGCATATTTTTTTGAACAATCAAAGAAAGTAGGAAAGGTTCCTACTGACATTTTTTATATATATTTTTGGTTACAGTCAGACATCCATGTTCACTATCAGTGCAGGTGATCAGCTCAAATAGGCAGAGAGACCACCAAAACAGATTAGTGAGATGATGCGCTACAGTACAAGGGATCTAAACAACTGAAGAAGCAAAAGCTTTTACAAACTCCACTAGGGGGGTTTTACTCTATGAGCCAGGAGGACAAAGTCAGCTTTGAATCTCTCTTTCCAAGAGCGTAGGGAGTGTGGGATCCTTCTAAAAACTTTGTCATTATGTTCCTTCCATATGCACCATGCTGCCGTCATAAAGATTTCCATGAACATGGCCCTTGTCCAGCGCCTCTTGCCTGAATGGATCCTTTGTAGTCTGTTACCAGCATTCCCGCACGTGACACCGATGCATGACCAACAGCTGATGGCAAACTGGCAATCAAAGAATAGATGTTCCACCGTTTCCTCAAGTCCTAGATTGCATAGGACACAATTAACTCCATCGCCCACGTTCCAATGTCTCCTTTTAATCATATTTTTTGTATTTACTCTGTCCGCAGCCAGGAGCCACGCAAACAACTTCAGCTTCATCGTGCACTTGGATTTCCAAATCCAGCAGAAGGCCTCATCAGCCACCACATCTTTGAAGTTCATAGAATTGTTTCGAGGAATAGGCAGTGCCCCAAGAGCAGCTCCAAACATCCTTTTGTTCTCTCATGGGAATAGTGCCGGCAGTCAACATCTGGAGCTCCTGGACTTCCACTACTAGAAAAAGGGCTATAGCTAATATAGACATTAGTGGCGCACTATGTATGTGGTGCGCCACTGCTAAATAGCAATGGCGCACCACACATGGGTGCGTCACTAATGTTTATATTACTAATGGCGCACCTGATGTGTGGTGCGCCACTGCTAAGTTTCTCCTGGCACACCCCTCTCCTCAGACTTACCAATGGCGCACCGTGGGTGTGGTGCGCCATTACTAGTTTTAACTAGCAATGGCGCACCACACCCACGATGCGCCATTGATATATGTATGTATGGCGCACCCCTCCCAGTGCGCCATTGCTAGCGCCCCTCCTAATTACCTATTCCCACCCCACAGCTCGTCTCCCACCCACCCCAATCCCATCCCTCCCCTCGTCTCCTGCATCGCCGCAGCCGCCAACCACCCACCACCTCACCCTTCCCAAGCCTCGCCGCCGGCGGCCTCTCCACCTCCTCTCCGCTCCCTCCCTCCCTCCACGCGCTCGGCCGCCCCCATGGACCACCTCGCCGGGAGGCTCGCCGCGGCCTTGGTCTCCTCCGCCGACGACCCCGCCCCCGTCCCCGCCGCGGGAGGGGACGGCAACCTCCTCGACGTCATCCGCGCCATCAAGCGCGCCGAGGGCACCATCCGCGACCAGGTGACCCACCCCTCCCCGCCCCCTCCTACGGCAGCTGCAGCATCCCGTTGGAGGCCGGCGACGAACCCTAGCCGGCCGCATCGGGATTCACCCCCTGCTCTCGGTGGGGCGCGGCACATGGGGGAGCTTGCTGCGGCGGTGGCCCTCGACGCCGGCGACACCTGCAGCATCTCCCTCCCGTCGGGCTGCAGGAGCTGGACACCCAAGGTACACCTTCTCCTTCCTTTCCCCTCCTCCCAAGACTATAGCTTGCTGATGTGCCGGTTAGTGTTACTGACGGAGGATAAATTTGCGAATATCATCACGGATTAGTCAGGAGGCCGGCATGCAGTTCTTGCTGGTACTGGATTATTTCCTACCGCAACTTGAACTGGCCTCCATGTTTGGTTGAGCATATATATGCAGATGCAGTGTGATTAAATCTCACTAGCAGCAAGCACAGGTGGGGTGTGAGTTTGAAGATAACAGCAGCAGCAATTTAATCCTCCCGCCTAGCCTGCATGTGAGGAACGAATGGAGTCCTTGTGTCTCTCCGTGTGTAAAGCAAAAGCAATCTTGCTCTAAACCTTTTGTTTTCAGTGCTTGTGTGTCTTGTAGCACCATACTCCAGAATCAGTCTGTGTGTAGCTATAATGTTGATGCATGTTTCCTTCCCCGTGTGCAAACTTTTGTTGCTGCTTGGCCTGAGGATTATTAATTAATTTCAGGGTTTACTTTTGTAATTGCATTCTTTCTCCTGCTGACTGATTGACTGGAGCGACCCATAAAAAATATTACTTTTGTAATCGCAGACAGGTGAAGCTATACTTGTAACAGAAGATTTGGAGGTTGCTCCTATGGTGGTCCTAGACGATGGTGAGCTAGGAGGCTGCCGCAGCATCTCTGACCCCCCTCACGACGGGCTGCAGAACCTAGACGGCCATGGTATGCCCCTCCCCTTCCTTCGCCTTTCTGTAGCTTACTTGTGATGCTGTCGCGATTAGATAAATTTCCACGAACGCCGCCTTCGTATTCGAGCTCGCTGGCTGGTGATTAGTCGGAAAAGGACATAATTAGGAGAATAAAAGCTGTAGCTTTATTATCCTCTAGAAGTTCCAGAGGCTCTTAATCTGCACTAGCTTAATCGTTGGCTCAGGAACAGGAGCATATACTTGATATGCCTGATTTTTCTTGAAGGCTTTCTTTAGTTTTTGCAGTCTTTTTTGTTCATAGGAACAGGAAAGTTTTTTCAGAAAAGATGCATCAAACCGTACTTGTTCTCCACGTGAACGACCAGTCAGTAGCCAGGTCTGGAAGTATAGAGTAGGCTTGATTATTCACTGATTTGTCGATCATGTGGAGCACAATGGTTTGGTGCATCTTCTCTGAAATTCATTGTCTGAAAATTGGGTGGATTTATCATTCATGTAGCGACCTAAACTTCATGAAAGTATGCTGGCTAAATTGTAAACCTTGCTAATTGTCTTGCAGTTTCTCTAAATTACTTTTGAGTCCCGTTCTCATCTTGGTACAAAGAATCTATACTTTATATTTATGCAATCGCAGGTTTCTTCTGTTATCCTGAAATCAATATCTACTCAATAATTTTGTTCTCCTGCTCACAGGCTGTGGTTCACCCAGTAGATTGTGAATTGCAGGCAGGTGAAGCTCTACTTGTACCAGAGGATTGAGTGGTCGCTGCTGCGGTGGTCCCTGACGATGATGAGCTAGGAGACTGCTGCAGCATCCCTGACCCACCCTCCCGATGGCCTGTAGAACCTAGACGGCCGAGGTATGCCTCCTCTCCTTCCTTCCCCTTCCTGTCATGTCCATAGCTTACTTGTGATGTTGTCCCAGTTAGATAAATTCCTATGAAGGTCGCCCTCGTATTTGAACTCATTGGTTGGTGATTAGCCGGAAAAGGGCATTTGAGGAGAATAAAAACTGTAGCTTTATTCTACTCTAAAACACCCAGAGAGGCTCTTAATGCGCACTCTTACTCGTTGGCTCTGGAACAGGAGCATATACCCCCTCCGTCCCATAATGTAAGTCATTTTTTGACACTACACTAGTGTCAAAAAACGTCGTACATTATGGGACAGAGGGAGTACTTGATATACCTGATTTTTATTGTTGACTAGAATGTAAACTTTTCATAATTTACTGTTCTTTGTTTCAATAGGACATTTATTTCAACTATCTTATTGAAGATCTGGTATAGTCACATATGGGGGGGGGGGGGTGTGTGGGGGGGCGGGGGTGGGGGGCGTGTGCCTGTGTGTGTGTGTGTGTGTGCCTGTTTCTTGCTTTTGTCTGTAATCTCTAGTCAAGCAAAGTTTAAACAAACTTGTTACCAAGTTAGATGTTGGTCTGCTCAATTTATTTATGTTCTGCATATACATGATGGCTGCCTGCTACATCCTCGCTTAAATTGGAAGAAATACCATTGTTTATTTATGTTCTGCATATGCGAGTCTAGGTTGCTTTGGTGTTTCCTGAATCCCGATGCTTTCGATGGATACTGGATCTTTATTGCTGCTGCTGTATGTATGTGTGTATGCAGGTCGCCGATGGACCACGGGATGAAGGCCATCAAGAGGCCGATTGGGCTGCCTGGAGACGCATGATATCCGGAAGATAACGGAGGGAGACTGCTGGGTCGAAGGGGACAATGGCAGCTTCAGTCTCCTCTCAAGCTCCTTTTCAAGCTCTCTTCTGCACAATTTTGGTACACTGCTATGTTTTTGTTTGCCTCAGTTCTGTTTGATTGATGGCTCTAATGTGAATCTTACCCGTGCTTCTGATTAATTAATGAAGTACAAGGGAAACCATGAGCTTATTCTTGTTCTTGTTCTCTTCCTTTTAGATTTGCGTGTCCTGGTTTGACCGTGGCTGTGATGATCAACACTTTCAGTAAACATGTCAGTTTTGCTTCTGAGAATTCATGACTGAAGAAACTGTTATATAAAAACTGAGCCATTGCATTTTGAGGATGTTTGGTACTTAATATTTGCTTTAAATTCAGAAGAACAAGATAACAGTTTCGCTGTTTGGTACATGCATCAACACTTTCGCTGTTTGGTACTTTAGTATTTTGCTTTCCTTTGTACTGGTATATTATTTTCTCTCGATAAGATGAATGATGGATACCCATTTTTTGTGTGCTTTCTCGCAGCATCATGTATCTAGATGGCAACACTTGATCAGCTGTTGCAGGCTTGTGACTTCATCTTGACTTGATTAGCTAAGCACTCAGATGCTCTACTTTATGGTAGCAAGTTTCAGGTGAGCATAGGTGAGAACAATACTGTAATATGCTTGAGACTTGATCCGGACCATATTAACTATTGTCGGTGATGCTATTATCTACTCTGAATGGCTGATGAATCTATACCTTCCATACCTTTTAATTTAAATTAGATGAACCTTTTCTTTTAATTTAAATTAGATGAACCTTTTTCTTTTAATTTAAATTAACTGAAACTGTTCTTTTAATTTAAATTAAAAGAACCTTTTCTCTTAATTTAAATTAGATGAAACTGTTCTTTTACTACTGCTATCCTAATGAGCTTTTTTATATTTTTTTGGATAAAACTTGATTGGTATAGCATCTTATGCATTGGAAGAAGAAACAATGTGTATGTTATGCTGCATAATATTGGCAACCTATAATTTGTATGTATTTTAATGTACTAGCCTTCTAAAGCATATCCACTTCCAACTTTCATCGGTTATAAATAGTTTGTTTGTCTTTTTGTTTATTTTGTTACACTTTGCAGGGATAAAGTGAAGAAAAAGAAGAAAATATTACTAGAAGATTAGTTTTAGGATTTTCTTTTATTTCCTTGCAATTTTCCTTTTATTGGATACTTGTAAAGACATTGTAATATTCTTACTATAATAAAAAATAGGGGGGGGGGGGGGGGGGGGGGGGGGGGGGGGGGGGGGGGGGGGGGGGGGGGGGGGGGGGGGGGGGGGGGGGGGGGGGGGGGGGGGGGGGGGGGGGGGGGGGGGGGGGGGGGGGGGGGGCACCACATGGTGCGCCATTAGTATCTGGTATACTAATGGCGCACCTGTGGTGCGCCATTAGTAATAAAATCTAATGGCGTGGTGCTAGTGGCGCACCTGTAGTGCGCCATTAGTAGGCAAAACAGGTGCGCCACTAGTAGGCCTTTTCCTAGTAGTGCTACCTATAAATATGTGCACCTCCCCCCAAAATCCGAGTCCCAAAACCCTAGTCTAGCCCCTCTCCGCCGCCGGACACGTCCGGATCGGACCGGACAAGTCTCCGCCGCCCGCCCGTGCCAATCGGGGCGCAACACGTGGAGCATCTCTGCCGCCGCCGCCGTCGGCCCGCAGGGCCCGCAGCCGGCCCGCGCGCCGCTGCCCGAGCAGCTCCCCGTCGTGCGCCCGTCCGCTGCTGCCTCCCGCGCGAGCTCGCGCCCGCGCCCAATCCTCCTCGTGTCGCCTGCCGCCCACCGTTGCATCGCCGCGCCGCTCCGGTTTCACCTCCCGCCGCCCGCCGCCGACCACCACGGGACGCCGCCGCCTTGCCGCCTCTCCCGCCTCCGACCGGATCCGCCGCCCCTTCCCGCCGGCGCACCTCTTCGTCGTCTCCAGCATGAGCTCCGGCGATGTCCTCCGGTGAACCTCGGATCCTGTGCCACCGGAACCCTAGATCTGGAATCTGAGGTTGACCCCGATTTCTTCTAAGTCTTTTCCCCGTGTAATTTTTATGCCTCCTTCAACTTGCTATGTCTCCATGACCGAAGTTTCGTTTTGCGCATATGATATATCGAAATGTTCGCATCATGATGCTATTCATGTTAGTGTCATTTGCATGCATGTTACTGTCCATTATGATGACATTATCATCGTTGCAAGAGTGCTATATTATGTTAGCTGCTGGTTCCTAACAGAACTTGCTGATTTGTCATTTTTGTTGCATTTTGTGTGTGCACCATATGGGCATGATGTCTACATGTTCTATGAGCTCCATCACGCCATCTTTACATAAGTACAATTCATGTATTTTTGTGAGTCTTGTAGTGAGTGCGTCAAGCTCGTGAAGTAGGGTACTTGCTGTTACCGTTTTGTTAGGCTGAATCTGTCATATCATGATGCTATGTTTGATTGGTGCTACCATCAAATCCGTGCATAATCTGGATATGCTCCTTTAGGATGTTTTGTAGATATTGCTATGCTCTATCCAGCCGTGACTCTTGTTGCAATTATGGAGTAATCTAGCATGTCATCTCTTTGCTCTACTTTTGCTAAATATTATTCCTGGCAGATTGTTAACATGATCAGTTTTGCCACGTGTTTTGCTAGTTATACATGCACCCTATGAACTTGCTTTTGCCATGCTTAGCTTCTTGAATATGTCTACTTACTGTTGGTTACCTTTTGATGTCACGAAATGCCATGTGGTGAGTGAATTGGGCTTGCAAAGTTGCTATCATGAATCTGTTCCTGCCATGCTCTGTTTTGCTTCTAAGTCTGAAACTGTTCATATAACTTGCCATGTTTGCATGGCTGCCACATCATGTTCTATGCCATGTGCTTTGTTGCTATGTTGGGGTGATGTAGCATAGTTTCTTGTTGCATGTTAAGTGCTATGATGCTGTTAAGCGCAGTTTTGCATCATTCTTGTTTTGCTTGTCATTTACAAACCGCGCATCCGTTTCCGGTGATCCTTATATCGATTGCGACCGAAATCACCTCATCTTTCCAGTGGCATACTTGGTTTGCCAAGTTGATGCCTTGATCATCCTTTCCCTTCCGGAGTTCTCATATGCATTGCACATCATACCTTGCATCCCATGCCATGTATTGCATCATGTTGCTTGCGCATTGCACCGTGATTGATTGTTGTTCCATTGCTTGTGTTCTTGCTTTGGGTAGAGCTGGGAGACGAGTTCGTGAACGAGGAACCTGTTGAGTACGCTAACGAGGAGCAAGCTTTCGACAGCTCTGAGAACTTTGCAGGTAAGATGACCATTACCCTCGATATCACTTCTATCTTTGCTTTGCTAGTTGTTCGCTCTATCGCTATGTTGCGCTACCTACCACTTGTTTATCATGCCTCCCGTATTGCCATGCCAAGCCTCTAACCATCCTTCCTAGCAAACCATTGTTTGGCTAAGTTACCGCTTTTGCTCAGCCCTTCTTATAGCGTTGCTAGTTGCAGGTGAAGTTGAAGCTGGTTCCATGTTGGAACATGGATATGTTGGGATATCACAATATCTCTTATTTAATTTAATGCATCTATATACTTGGTAAAGGGTGGAAGGCTCGGCCTTATGCCTGGTGTTTTGTTCCACTCTTGCCGCCCTAGTTTCTATCATACCGGTGTTATGTTCCTTGATTTTGCGTTCCTTACGCGGTTGGGGTTATGGGACCCCCTTGACAGTTCGATTTGAATAAAACTCCTCCAGCAAGTCCCAACCTTGGTTTTACATTTGCCTCACCTAAGGCTTTCCCTTGGGTTTTCGCGAGCCCGAGGGTCATCTTTATTTACCCCCCGGGCCAGTGCTCATCTGAGTGTTGGTCCGAACTAGAGTCCTTTGCGGCGCCACCTCGGGGAAACTTGAGGGCTGGTTTTAGTTGTACGGAGTGCTCATCTGGTGTGCCCTGAGAACGAGATATGTGCAGCTCCTATATGGATTTGTCGGCACAGTCGGGTGGTCTTGATGGTCTTGTTTTACCATTGTCGAAATGTCTTGTAACCGGGATTCTGAGACTGATCGGGTCTTTCCGGTAGAAGGAATATCCTTCGTTGATCGTGAGAGCTTGTGATGGGCTAAGTTGGGACACCCCTGCAGGGTATAAACTTTCGAAAGCCGTGCCCGCGGTTATGTGGTAGATGGGAATTTGTTAATGTCCGGTTGTATAGAACTTGACACTTGACTTATTTAAAATGCATCAACCACGTGTGTAGCCGTGATGGTCTCTTTTCGGCGGAGTCCGGGAAGTGAACACGGTTTGGGTTATGTATGAACGTAAGTAGTTTCAGGATCACTTCCTGATCACTTCTAGCTTCTCGACCGTTGCGTTGCTTCTCTTCTCGCTCTTATTTGCGTATGTTAGGCACCATATATGCTTAGTGCTTGCTAGAGCTCTACCCCATTACCCCTTTCCTACCCATAAGCTTAAATAGTCTTGATCTCGCAGGTTTTGAGATTGCTGAGTCCTCGTGACTCGCATATACTACTAAAACAGTTGCAGGTGATGCTACCGAACTCAAGTGGGAGTTCGACGAGGACCTTGGTCGTTACTATGTTTCGTTTCCTGATGATCAGTAGTGGAGCCCAGTTGGGACGATCGGGGATCTAGCATTTGGGGTTGTCTTCCTTTTCATTTGTAATCTTCCATAGTCGGACTATGTGTGTACTCTGAATGGTGTATGTTTAATTAATGTATTGTGTGAAGTGGCGATTGTAAGCCAACTCTTTATCCCATTCTTGTTCATTACATGGGATTGTGTGAACATGACCCTTCTTGCGACAAAACCACCATGCGGTTATGCCTCTAAGTCGTGCTTCGACACGTGGGAGATATAGCCGCATCGTGGGTGTTACATGTCGGACGTCCGAGAAGTGTCGGATGTCCGGTCATCGGACGTCCAGAAGTGGTCGAAAGTCCGAGATTTCGGGTCTGGTTAGGGGTGTCAGATTTCCGGTAAGTACGGTCGTCCGGTGGTTCCTGGGGCTCCGGACGTCCGAGAAAACGTCGGTCGTCCGGTGGGTCTGGGTCAACGCAAGATCCGAGATTCGGGATGGGATTTTGGGCGGAAATTGGGGATTTCAGGGTCAAAATTGATGAGATTTCGTGGATGGACAGTGGGGAAACTTGGGAAGATGCTAGATCCACTCGAAACCAAGCAAATCGATGAATCAAAATCAACAAACCAACAAATCACAAAAAAATTGGGGCTATTTTTGGTGGGGATTTTCGAATTTAGGATGAAATCACACAAAACAAGGCTAGAAACGGAGGGGGAAGACTCCAAATTCGTGATAAACCTTGCTCTGATACCATATGTTATGGGGCTAACCCGGTGTAGGCCGATCTTTCACGATTGGAGTGGATTCCCTCAAAGAACACGAAGAGCATGATGAACATGAGGAAGAACGGAGAGAAATCACAAGGGGAAACACTCAAGAACAAGTCCAATCATACATCCACTAGACGATCAAACACACAAGATCCACATAGTACATGAACAACAAAAGGAAAGATACAAGGTAGAGTTCATCCCAAATCCATGAAGGAGATGAGGTCTTGATGATATCCTAGATGGATCTTCCCGTGAGGGGTCTTGATGATATCCCACAGGATCTTCTCACATGGAGGTCTTGGACTCCATGGGAGTGGTAGTCTCTCTCTCTCTCTCTCTCTCTCTCTCAAGAAGAGAAGGTAGGAGCAAAGCTCACATACAAATGAGCTATGACTTTGCTAACCCTAGAAAGGAGGTGGAGGTGGTCTATTTATAGTCTAAGCCACGAAGGGGTAAGTGGGAGAGGGATACAAGGCCAAAGGCCCGCGGCTGCGAACAGGCAGGTACCGGACATCCGGTTAGTGTCGGACGTCCGATGGCTCATGGGGGACTGGTCGTCCGGCGCGCGTCAGAAGTCCGACATTTCTTCTCTGTTGAGGTGGCGTCGGATATCCATTGTACGTCGGATGTCCGGAGGCTGGGACTCGTCGGTCATCCAGAGTTTGTCGGACGTCGGGCTGTTGTAGATCTTCTAGCTGGTACGGGCATGGTCGCGTCGGGCGTCTGATGGATGTCGGCCGTACGGGCGCTGTAGAGTGTCCGAGTCCGGTGGCACGTCAGTCGTCCGGCCGCTGCGGACTCCGCAGCTCCGTCTTCTCCGTCTTGGCTTCCCCGCTTCCCTTGCGGATGGTGTAGGTGTTCCTTGGCGCTTGCACTCCTCCTCCGCATCTGTGAAGCTCCGACAATACCTATGCATGCACACGAGTCGAGTGTCAAGGAGTATACCATCCTCGAAGGTATCAAGTGACCACGTGTAAAGGAGATGACACTACAAAAAAAAGACACATCCGTGACATTTTGGGCCGAACGAATTTTTTTTCTGTCATACTTATGACACTTCTATGACGATAATTGTGACAAAACCCGGTATCATCATAGATGTGGTGGGCTCCTACTTCTATGACAAAAAATCATGACAGAAAATGGGCTTTTCGTCCTGGGCGGGCCGGAGACGCAGCTGCATGACATTCTTTGGGCCGTCCATGACGGAAAAAACCGTGGTAGAAGCGAGGGCTAGGAAAATATTGGGGTGTTCCCGGTTACGGTGGGTGGTCGGGGCCGAGCGATGCATGGAGGTTTGCGCGTTTCTCTCATACACGCACGCGTGTGGGTGCGAGGCATTGGGCTCTAACTGAACCCGAGCGAGGCGTTCGCCTACTGAACCCGAGCGATTGCACTGCAGGCTACGCGTTACTGAACCCGAGCGATCGATCGATGGCTGTTAACTGAACCCGATCGAGCGATTCCTTCACTACTGCTGCTAACTGAAGCCGACCGATGCTGCCTCTGGATGAACAGTGAGTATTGTTGGGGGGGTTTGGATGAACAGTTCCTGGTGGGGGTGGATGAACAGGACCCCGTGGTGTTGCCTCTGGATGAACAGGACCCCGATCGATCGAGCCGGTTGGGGCTGGATGAACAGGACCCCGTGGAGGGCTGGATGAACAGGACCACCCCGTGGAGGGCTGGATGAACAGTAGACGGTGGAGGGCTGGATGAACAGTAGCCCGTGGAGGGGTGGTTGAACAGGAGCCCGTGGAGAGGGCTGGTTGAACAGTAGCCAGTGGAGTAGCGCGCGTTGGAGGCTGGATGAACAGGAGCCCGTGGATGAACAGTCACGGGTGGAGGCTGGAGGAGGTCGACAGTGCATGAACAGTAGCCTGTGGAGGCTGGAGGGGGTCGACGGTGGAGATGAACAGTATCCCGTGGAGTCCCGTTTTGCGGTACGCCACACCCCTCCCGATGAACAGGACCCCCGTTTCGACCGTAGCACTCCAACACAAGTCTGTTTCCTCTGTTTTGCAGTACGCCACACCCCTCCCGATCAACAGGACCCTGTTTCGACCGTAGGAGGTCCAACACAAGTCCGTTTCCTCCGTTTTGCGTTATGCCAGACCCCTCCCGATGAATAGGATCCTGTTTCGAACATGGCTGGTTGAACACATGGCCGTTTCCTCCGTTCTGCGGTACGCCAGGCCTCGTTTCCATCGGCTGTTCCGTCCAAGCCCTCCCGATGAACACGACGACGCATTCCGTTCCGACCCAGCCGGTTGGCTCCCCATGAACACGACGATGATGCTATTTCTCCGTTTCGACCCAGCCATGTACACGAGCCCTGGTCGTACGTATGCGCGAGTAGGTGTTCGAGACCCCACCCATATGTACGTACGTGGCCGTATTTTCTTTCTTGCACCCTGGCCGTTGTACGTACGTGTACATGCTACGTGCGCGCCTCTACTACGACACGTGCGCGTCTACATCGACCAGTATGTATGTACACGTTCGCGACCAGAATGACAACGCTACGTACGCTTCGACCAGGTGGGTCCCGACTGTCAGGCACTTCCTTGCGTGCGAAGATGTAGCTGGTGAGTCCCAGCAGTCAGGGGGCGAATCATTTTTTTTGCCCGGACACAGTTCCTTGCGTGCGAAGATGTAGCTGGTGGGTCCCAGCAGTCAGGGGGGGAATTTTTTTTTCACGAAATACGGTGGCCCGTCCGGTGGGTCCCTGCTGTCAGGTGGAGGAATAATTATTTTGCGCGTAATAAGGAGGCACTTCCTTTCGGCCGCCGTGGACCCAGCTGTCAGCCTCTCCACGTACAGTACTCTTCCGATGGAAGTCGTTCCTTGACCACGTTGACCACGCCGCGCCGAGAGCACCAGGGCGGTGGACGACGGCGAGGCCTAGGAAGGGGACGACGCGGAGCCGGGGAAGACGCGGCAGTGGAAGCCCGCGCGGAGAGGAGTACGAGGGTTCATTTGTTCGACTGCGGTGTGAGGCTGCCGTCGCCGCAGAATAACAGGGGGTGTGGGTGAGTGGAGGGATGGCCTGGCCAGCGGTGGGAGTAGTAGGGGGCGGTGAGGCCCCCACGGCAGCACAGCCGGCCACGGGAGGCAGGAGCAAGCAGCACAACTGGCGCTGCTTTGGGCGGCTGGAACAAGAAGACCAGAGGTTGAAGAAGCACTACGGCCATTGGATGGACATCGTACGATCACTGCAGCTAGAATCGTTTATATTGACTAAGTTGACAAAGCCCTTGGTCCGTGTCAACTTAGTAGGCCCACAGGTCAGCCTCCGAAATGGTGCGCCCCAGATGTCAGGGGGAGGAATCATTTTTTGGGCGGCCGAAGCTAGAATATCCGAGATTGAAGAAGAAGCACGACATCCGTTGGATAGACAACCAACAGCCACTGCTGCTAGAACCGTGTGTTGACTATAATAAGTTGACAAAGCCTTGCATACGCGTCAACTTCTTTTTTTTAGGGGACGCGTCAACTTGGTAGGCCCACAAGTGTGTGGCAGAGAATTTATAGCCCATTTGCGATTTGTAAGAATGTACAGCCCATTTTTGAATTCTAATGGAATTTACTACAGCCCATTTACAGTTTGTTAAAAGTACAACCCATTTTCTAGCTAGGACAATGATTAATAATTTCTACCAACCATTCAAGACAGAATTCAATAAAATTTCCCACATTTTGATGGGATCCAAAATATTTTTATCCCGAAATTTCTAGTCAGATTAAATATAAATTTGTATTACGTAAAAATCCAACGAAACATTGCGTGCGCAACAATTAAAAATTAAGATTTTCAAAATCCATAAATAATATTTTATAAACTAATTTCGTGTTTGGTGCATTTTTTTATAGTTACTGCCCAATTTTTATAATTACATCCCATTTATTATTTTTTAAAGCTCATTTTCCTGTTAAGCCTAATGCATCCCTCCTAGGAAAGATTTGCAGCCCAGCGGGGCGAAGAATAACAAGTTGACCTTGCCTGGGTATTCCTCAAAAAACGTATAGCTGGGCTAGCCATTTTCATCTTGAAAAAAAATTAATATCTGGGCTGGATATCTGTCCTGGGCTAGACGGGCCACAGCCCGCCCAGTTAATACCCTGCTCTCCTCTGAACAACAACGAAAACATCGCCAAGAAAAACTCTGCAGTGCTCACGCCTCAAAAACACAAATACTGCTCGAGCTGCTTGGTCCCAGCTGTCGGCCGCACCTTGTGCAATTCTCTCATTTATATTGACTACATAGGTTGACAATGGTGTGGGACCGTGATGTCAGGAAACCAGGAGGAAGCAAAAAAAATATAGTTGTACATCATAAGGAGGAACTTGTGTACGTACGGCTATGGCTCTAGTGGGTCCCTATTGTCATCCAGTCAAAATAAAGTCATCTCCTGAATCCTCATGTTCATTGACCATGTTAACAATGCTTGGCGCCACGGCGAGCGCAACAACTCGAAGGACGACAGAGAGGGCCTCGCGGGCCCTACGGATGGTCTGATACAGTGCCCGCTGCTCATTCAGGAAGCCAGGATCATCGGACACCTATGAGCACCTTCGAGAGACTGAGACGGCATGAAACGGTAAGGCCACGCTTGGGAGCTCTGGTTTATTTCACACCTGTATTAAAGATACAAGTGTAATTCACTCGTCATCGGAAACAACGCGTAAAATACAGGCGTAATGAAACCGAGGGCCCGAGGTCTGTAAGTAAAACCGGCGGGTTACGCGTGTAATTTGAGAGACCAGTGTATATTTTACTAGTCGAAATCGACCAACCAAGTGCTTCACCCGAGACCATCTACTTTTATTTACAAGCGTCAGTTTTACAAGCAGTTTTGGTTGGAAAACAACGATCCAATCACGGCCTAAGATGATGAGTTGGTCGGAAGATCATATGGTTTCACGTCTAACCTACCCGACTTGTCGTATAGGCTATGAATGAAACATAAGACGATGAACTTCATAAGCACGAAAACAACAGAAGAGGATGATCTTCTTAACAAGAAAATCACTGGCACTAGATCGACATGCAAAACAATACGAAGCATTATTCTCAGGAGGCACGGTGAACAGCTCGTGATGCCGCATGCCACAACATTCCAAGCTCAACTTTGCAATCAAACACAAGGCCTGGCATTACATAGACAATATTCAGAACAAACTCTTAAAATATCTTACATAAGTCAACATTCATGTGACTATGCATCTCAGCAGAGTAAATATTTACTTCTGAACTGAAGACAGGAATAGGAAAAACGATCGACGTTTCTCACAGCAAAGGGCGTCCCACTCAAAAATATCAAATGCATGTCTTCTGGCTAACATCAATGAGCAAAAATTGACAAGGTTTTCCAATTACAATATATTAAACTAATGTCAACTTTGACAAGCTTTTCCCATTCAAAATATGTAATGCCTATGATTGTGGAACGGGCAGGGTTTGTCATCAGTTTGTCATCTGATAGTCCGGTGGTTCAAGGTGATGACGAATGATTAGAGAACCATTCGATGTATTGTGCATGATGAAGTATTATGGAGGACACGAACCATCTGAACATTTTGTGCAGTTCCACTAAAATCAAGCTGAGCATCCCTGTGGATTTCGTATTTATATGCTGCCAGAAAACAAAGACACATCAGCACACACATGAATATTGGCCCTAGTGTCAACCCACCAATCGGTGGACTAACAAACTGAAAGTACGGTAAACAGATTACCATACCCAGATGCCCCATCATTGTTGCTTAGAGTGACATTGATAGACTTGGAGTCCTGTCCTGGCTTCTTGGTACTTGTTTGGGCTCCGAACCACAAGTAAAGCAGCCATCTCTCTTTTTGTCTTTCTTCTTACCCTTCTTAATGGCCGACGCTGGCAGCAACATTCAAACATATAGTCCGATGGCTCAAGGTGATGACGAATGATTAGAGAACCATTCGATGTATTGTGCATGATGAAGTATTATGGAGGACACAAACCATCTGGACATTTTGTGCAGTTCCACTAAAATCAAGCTGAGCATCCCTGTGGATATCGTATTTATATGCTGCAAGAAAACAAAGACACAGCAGCACACACATGAATATTGGCCCCAGTGTCAACCCACCAATCGGTGGACTAACAAACTGAAAGTACGGTAAACAGATTAGCATACCCAGATGCCCCATCATTGTTGCTTAGAATGACATTGACAGATTTGGAGTCCTGTCCTGGTTCCTGTACTTGTTTGGGCACTTTTTTCCCAGTGCACTCCACGTGTTGTAGAGTTTCCTATGCTCTCTGCAGACTAGTCATGTCACCAGCGTCTACTAATACTCTGTAAAGCTTCTCGATCATTCCTTGTGTAATGTAGCGCAAACAGTGACTGCTTCTTTCTGCAAAGTGGTAAGACCAACTGGACCCACTAATGCAGCAGTTTGCCTTAGACACATTGGCTCCTTTTGTGCAGTTCAACTAAAATCAAAGTCGGAATAAAACCGAGCTTTAATTTTGATATCCCTGTAAGCAACAATAGGTATAAGGGAAACAATTACTGAGAAATAACGGTTGATGACTTGTACTCCCAGAAGAAAAACATCTACTGATCTACCTTATCTTAATGGGAAATAAAGCAGGAGAGTAGCAATTCTCAATCAGTGTGATTCATTCATATTAACTGAGACATTATCTTAACAATGCCTAGTTTCAACATGTATAAAGAACGACAAAGCAGAAAAGTATCATTCCTAAAACAATGCGACTGATTCATTTTAACAGAGACATTATCTTAACAATACCTTGGTTAAACATGTAGAAAGAACTACAAAGTAGGATAGTACCATTTGTAAAACACTGTAACTGATATATAATAACAGAGACATTATCTGAACAATACATTTCTTAAACATGTACTCCGGCCGATCCCTAACAGAAATGGTACTCCCGCCGATGCCTAACAAGTGTTGCAGTTTTGAACTAAGATTCAGTAGTTAATTCTGAGGAAAGTTGGTACTCGCCTTTCAATACCAAGATTTGAAACAACTCCTGAGGAAGATCTAAAAGAGATCTCAACACATATATGGAAATCCGGTCTCATTTTGTGCAGTTCCACCAAAATTAAGCGAAGCAAAATGTCGCAATAGCAACAAGTTGAATAGATATCCCTGTTTTAACAGAGGCAAAAAAGGAATCAATTACTGGCCAATAAAGGAGGATGAAACATGCGGTCACAAAAATGGTAATCCCGCCAATCCCTAACAAGTGTTGCAGTTTTGAAATAAGATTCAGTAGTTAATTCTGAGAGTGGCATTGCTTAATTTTACCAGTGGCATTAGATTAACACAAAGCATAAACAGTTCCAGGGGAGAGTGGGCGCAACAACAACATGTGCTTCCATCTACTTATAAAGGGGGTGATGCAGAGTTTGTTGTAACAAAGCAACAAGCATAATGTCTGGGTTGGTCCCATTTTTGTTCACTACTTAATGGGAAAAGACAGCAATACAATAGCTTCAATTCAACATTTATTTAAAACAGTACCAATACAAGTAGCACAGCATCTCAAAACACATGGCACGATCATGTGGATGAAGGCAAGTACCAACCTATCATGACGCACACAAGATCACGTACGAATCTGCCAACACGAATAGGAAATCGAATCTCATTTTGTGCAGTTGCACTGAAATCAACTAAAGTTGCCAGTGTGACATTTAAGTTTGCTATAGAAACAAGTTGAATAGATATCCCTGATTTAACAGAGGAAAAAGAAGGAAACAATTACTGTCAATAAAGGAGGATGAAACATCCGGCCACAAAAAGAAGCATCTACCTTATCTTGATGGAAAACAAAGTATAGGACGGTAGCATTTCTAAAATGGTTGCATTGATTCATATTAACAGAGAAATTCTCTTAAAATAGTTCAGTAGTTAATTCTGAGATTGGCATTGCTTAATTTTACCATCGGCATTAGATTAAGAAAAAGCATAAACAGTTCCAGGGGCGAGTGGGCGCAACAACACCATGTGCTTCCATCTACTTATAAAGGGGGTGATGCAGAGTTTGTTGTAAGAAAGCAACAAGCATCATGTCTGGGTTGGTACCATTTTTGTTCACTACTTAATGGGAAAAGAGAGCAATACAATAGCTTCAATTCAACATTTATTTAAAACAGTACCAATACAAGTAGCACAACATCTCAAAACACACTGCACGATCATGTGGATGAAGGCAAGTACCAACCTGTCATGACGCACACAAGATCACCTACGAATCTGCCAACACGAATAGGAAATCCAATCTCGTTTTGTGCAGTTGCACTGAAATCAAGCAAAGTCGCCGGTGTGACGTTTAAGTTTGCTAGGCAACAAGTTGAATAGATATCCCTGTTTTAACAGAGGCAAAAAAGAAAACAATTACTGGCCAATAAAGGAGGATGAAACAAACGACGACAAAAAGATGCATCTAACTTATCTTGATGGAAAACAAAGTAGGACAGTAGCATTTCTAAAACGGTTGCATTGATTCATATTAAAAGAGACATTCTCTTAAAACAAAAAGAATGTAATTTACTTTTAACAGTGGCATTGCTTCAATTTTCCAGTAGCATTCTTAGATTAACAATAGCAAAATAGTTGTATGGGACATGGGACATGCCAGCACCATGTGCGTCCACACGTATAAATGGGTGATGCAGAGTATGTAGCCAAGCAGCATATCTGCGTTGGTCCCATATTTGTTCTCTTTGAAAGTTTTTCCTATGTGAGGGCAGCAAATCTAGTCATGCACAAACTACCTAACCCCCCAGTTTCTTTCCCTTTTCAACAAAGAGTTCGGTTCCTTACAGATGTGTGTACTGGGTTACCCCCTTTTCCCCTTTTTGACCAACAAAGCGGCTGGATAGCTAGTCTATACTACTTTCCCTCCCTCCTTTCCTCATTGAACCACGTCCTAGATTCATGCTCCACCCCACCGCACCCTTCTTTTCTCTTTGAACCAAGACCTAGATTCAACTACAGAATCGAAAAAGATCCGCATGCAGCTAGACCAATGACGGTTTCAAAGAAACTTATACCTTAGGGTCGTCGGGATGGGGCAAGGTGTGCGGCGGGAGGTCGGATCTGCCCACACTATGTACGGCAGCGAGGAAGAAGGGGTCAGTGGCCCTCCCGCACAGGCGCTGGGTGAAAGAGAAAAGCGCAGCCTGCAGTGGATTGCCTCCCTCGCCGAAAGCGATAGAGTGAACGCTGCACCTCCTCCCCTTCCCGGTGCAACGGGATCCGGATGCCTCCTTCGCTAGCTGTGAGGGGGGTGAGAGAGACAGAGGCCACAATGCAGTCTTGTTTAGATTTGGTGAAGAGGGTGAGAGACAGTGAATATAGCAAACCCTAGAAAAGGAACGTTGAGCCTCCAGTGTGTATATATATGTAGTGCGGCGAAAGTGTGGAGAGTGCAAACCCTAGCGAACAAGCGCTGAGGCTCCAGCTTATATATATACTGTAGTACGGACTGAGCTCCGGTGCCTTAACTGCACCTACTTTTGGCTGTATGACAGGTGGGCCAGCCACATTTTGGGCCCACCTGTCATAAACCCCAAGGCAGGTGCACTAAAGTCAATGAAGCTGCGTCCATATAGTACTCGTGTATACGACTAATATATAGTGGAGTGGTTTTCTTATTCTCTCCATAACAATCATTTTAAATTGTGTAAGTACGAAACGAAACTCTTTATTTAATGTACCAGTGAAGAAAACTACTACTCCCTCTGTTCCTAAATATTTGTCTTTCTAGAGATTTCAACAAATGACTACATACGGAGCAAAATGGGGGGGGGGGGGGGGGGGGGGGGGGGGGGGGGGGGGGGGGGGGGGGGGGGGGGGGGGGGGGGGGGGGGGGGGGGGGGGGGGGGGGGGGGGGGGGGGGGGGGGGGGGGGGGGGGGGGGGGGGGGGGGGGGGGGGGGGGGGGGGGGGGGGGGGGGGGGGGGGGGGGGGGGGGGGGGGGGGGGGGGGGGGGGGGGGGGGGGGGGGGGGGGGGGGGGGGGGGGGGGGGGGGGGGGGGGGGGGGGGGGGGGGGGGGGGGGGGGGGGGGGGGGGGGGGGGGGGGGGGGGGGGGGGGGGGGGGGGGGGGGGGGGGGGGGGGGGGGGGGGGGGGGGGGGGGGGGGGGGGGGGGGGGGGGGGGGGGGGGGGGGGGGGGGGGGGGGGGGGGGGGGGGGGGGGGGGGGGGGGGGGGGGGGGGGGGGGGGGGGGGGGGGGGGGGGGGGGGGGGGGGGGGGGGGGGGGGGGGGGGGGGGGGGGGGGGGGGGGGGGGGGGGGGGGGGGGGGGGGGGGGGGGGGGGGGGGGGGGGGGGGGGGGGGGGGGGGGGGGGGGGGGGGGGGGGGGGGGGGGGGGGGGGGGGGGGGGGGGGGGGGGGGGGGGGGGGGGGGGGGGGGGGGGGGGGGGGGGGGGGGGGGGGGGGGGGGGGGGGGGGGGGGGGGGGGGGGGGGGGGGGGGGGGGGGGGGGGGGGGGGGGGGGGGGGGGGGGGGGGGGGGGGGGGGCTGCACCTGCTTTTGGCTATATGACAGGTGGGCCAGCCACATTTTGGGCCCACCTGTCATAAACCCAAAGGCAGGTGCACTAAAGTCAATGAAGCTGCGTCCATATAGTACTCGTGTAAATGACTAATATATAGTGGAGTGGTTTTCTTATTCTCTCCATAACAACCGTTTTAACTTGTGTAAGTATGAAACGAAACTCTTTATTTAACGTACCAGTGAAGAAAACTACTACTCCCTCTGTTCCTAAATATTTGCCTTTCTAGAGATTTCAACAAATGACTACATACGGAGCAAAATGAGTGAATCTACACTGTAAAAAATGTCTATATACATCCTTATGTGGTAGTCCATTGCAAACCACTTGAAAGACAAATATTTAGGAACGGAGGGAGTACTTCCGATGAACTAACGATCCACGCGTCCTGGTCGCACTTCCTGTCCTTCACGTGCGGTACACTACCCTCCCTTAAGTATGCGCCAAATTATCGGAAACGTGTGAGAGTGTGTACAAATAAAGAATTTTAATTTCAATTATCGGAAAGGTTTGAGAGTATGTACAGTTTGCCCTCTCTAATAATTATGGTTTGTTGTGTTCGGCCTAAACTTGGTCAAACTTTATAAAGTTTGACTTCAGTCAAATCTAATATGCGGAGTAAATAAAAATGGAGGGCTACTACGTCCATCCGGGTTTTTAGTCCACACCATTTTTTAAATCAAAGTTAATAGCTGGACAAATAAAATTACAGGGGAGCTGGAGACAAAGTTGTGAGAAGGCTTAGAAATCAATACAAAACTTATGCTCTTAGTACCAACGTCGATCTTTCTTCGAGGAAACATTTGGTTCATAGCCAATTGTGTGATAAAATTGCACCAACGTGAAAGACGACTGCGTCTCCAACGCAACCAAGGTGAACTGACAAAGGATATCATCTTTGTGGGTAACAAGCAAAGAGCACTAATGGAAGACAGCTTGTTTTTCATTGAAAATCGATCAGCTTCACCAGCCGACGCAACCATGAGGCGCAACCATGAGCATCGATAGGTCATCGTGGTGATGCATCATCCATTTGGCATCAAGTTTGGGTGAGGCACCTATGAAGTTCAAAAAATCCTCACTGTGGTCTGTTTGTTCTCAGTAATCAAGCTCGAGGAAGGAAGAACCACGTGGCAGAGGACAGTGAGGCGGAACAACAATGGCCATCCAATTTTATGCAGTTCCACTAAAATTGAGGAAGACATGCCCGGGTATGGAGATACGCATCGTTGTTTCCAAAAATATAAAAACGGGATATAGTGTTGTTACTTTGTTTTACAAGATTAACAACGACATCTCAATTGTCAATAAGAATTATGAAAAGTACACCAACAAACAGAAGCATCATGATTATCTTGATGGGAACTAAACCAGGATACCCGAGAAAAAAAGCATTTCTTCATTTAACCAGTGATAGTATTAGATTAGCAACATCAATAGGAGCATATGGACAATGACCGCACAACCACCATGTACTTTTTGTCGAAACAACATGTATACCTCCACCGAGGCATACATCAGGACAACTTTTTGAGTGGCATTTCCTCTATAATAGTAGGTGATGTTGGACCAGCCGACGAACCCTTGCTACTATACATGGGGAGTTGGGGAGTAGTCGCATAGAAGAAAACCCGCATGCAGCGACCTGGGGAGCTGGACCCGTACAAGAAGTTATACCTCAGGTGGGCGAGATGTCGCTTAGGCAGGCGGGCAGGATCTGCCCACACGACGGCAGCGAACAAGGGCGCGGAGGACCTTCGTCCGCGCCAGTGCCGGCTCCGAGAGGACAGTGCGCATCGGCTTCCTCCATCACCGACGGCGACAATGTCAACGCTGCACCTCCTCACCTCCCGTAGTGGACGGGATTCAGCCGGATCTGTGATCAGTAGTGAGGAGAGAGATAGTGTGGACACTGTCATCTTGTTTTGATATGGAGAGGGTGAGAGAGCGAGACGCGAGAAACTCTATCAAACAAGAGGCTATAATGGAGTAAAAAAATCTCTCCATAGCAGTGGTTTTAAATAGAATACGCGCGTTGCTAGAAAAAAGAAACGAAAACTGGCGGACAATTTTTTAACATACCAAGAAAGAAAACTCGATCAAAAACACGCCCCCGCTTCCAGGTCGCGAGAGTCATCGCGCACACACACATAGACATAGACATGCATATCCGTGTTTACGTAAAATTCCATTTCCATCTCCATCTCCAATCATATTTGTCCAACTGGCACATTATTTACGTTGTTAATTATATACACGGCAATATTAACGTACAACATCTCTTGTTTGCGGGCATCCGGACCACTGCCACGGCCGCTCCTGACCAACCCGAACCCTCTTCATCACCCGCGCATGCTTCCCGCCCAAAACGGTCAGTGCCGCATTCATGCCTGGCCAAAGCGGACGTGACCTCTCACTGGCGCCGGCATTGAAGCGACGCACTGGCCGAGAGAGCGTCGCCGGCGCCACTTCCTGGTGCATGCGACTGCTCCGCGTTCAAAGGTCGCAATAGCCGGCCACAACATGCATGTAAAAAGTTCTTGGGAGTCCGTGCTACAGCTAGCTGTCCTCCCCCAACTCGTCAATCTCTTCCAGTAGTGCTAGTACTCCATGGTGCGATCCATCGACAAGCAGGCGGGAAAGTTATCGTATACTCGGTTTGCGGTGAGTGGCATGCCGAGCGACCGTGTGGGGTCGAGCCATGGAGGAGGGTGAGACACGAACGCGACAGACGTGATTTAAACGTTGGTTTTGCTCAATGGCGCGATCCAACGAAACGAAACGTTGGTTTCTCTCCGTTTCCATTTTTTCTCCGAAAAAACGGAAACTTTCCACTCCATTTTCATTCCTACTCCAAGGTTGCCCCGTTACAACATTCCATCAAATACAAAGGAAAACTAACACGCATGCTGATGCATCTCAATGATTCACAGATCATAGCCAATATTTACTTCACAACTAAAGACAAAAGTTGTGAGAGCGTGTACAAAAGAAAAGCTACTGATGGGGTCACTACGACTTAAACCCTAAACCCTAAACATGATTTAATTTCCTGGCTCGGTAGAACCTGTCGAAGGAAAGACGGCTGGCACCCTCGGATCATACGATGCTTCTGTGCAGTTCCACTAAAATTGAGCTGAGCATCCCTGATGGCAAAGATATTGAAGAAGTGTGATTAGAATAATAGTACTAGCACTAGTTCATGAGACATAAACTCATCACAAGTAGAAGCTGGTAGAAGTAGAGAAAGATCGACATGGAGATGGAGCTACGTGGGGAGCTGCGGCAGTGGAGCAAGCCGGCTCCAAAAGGAAGATGGACTACCTGGGACGTCGGGCTGTAGCTTGAAGGGCGGTTGGGACGCGGCATCGGCCCATACCGCGGTGACCCCCGATTGGGACGCACCGACTGTGGATTTTCTCCCTCGCCGATGTTGACCGCGTCTACGCAGAACATTGTTCCCTTCCCCCAGCTGCGGGATCAGGCCGGATATGTGACCAGCCGTGTGGCCACCGTTGTTCTATGCTTGTGAAGAGAGCAACCCAAGCAAGCAGGCTTGTAGCTTAGGCTCCTGCTAGTGTATATATAGTGGTTTTATTTTTCTCTCCATATCAACCATTTTATATTGCGTACGTGTCATTGAAGAGTGAAATGATGGTTGCTTCTTCCAACTAACTTACTATGTGATTCGACTGCTCCTTTAGTGGCCCCTACACGTACTCCCCCTACGTGTATGCAACAGTCACACGTACACATGGACGCAAAAACGCGCGCGACGCCCTAATGCATGCATGTCCGAGCACACGACAGAACACACACGGTCACGCTCAAGTGCTCAACCTACACGTGCATGCACACACATACTCAGCCAGGGTGAGCTAGTGACCATATAAACACCAAAAAATGTATATATTGAGCGCAATGAGCGTATTATGAAGTCCACTGACCGTATTTTTACAAATATACAGTGATAGATAGTGTATTTATCTCGTTTGAAATTAAGCCATGTTAACCGGAGAGGAAGCAGTATGGACTAGCATTACTTTGCTGTGTCCCGTCAACTTGCCGAACAAGGAGAAGCTTGCAGGACGGGAGAAGCTTGCGTGCGGTGGATCGCAGGACAAGGAGAAACTTTTGACTAATGCAAGCTCTCCCTCGCTCAGGCGGTGGACATGCAACAGTTAATTCGGTGTCAGATTGCCAGAAGCATTCACTATACTAGTACTATGATTGTTCGACTTCCCGAAGAGGCGAACAGCCAAGCGCAAAGTTTACTAGTACTAGTACTACTACTATAGTCTATAGAGGTATGTACTATACTAGTACTAGGAACCGGATGGAGGAGCGTCTGCACTCTTATTATATTTTTAAAATGTGATAAAGCAATCTTCAACACATTTGGTTCTCTTCGAGGATTCTCGCATGTGATGATGGAAGTTGATTGCATGGAACACTCGCCACAATTCTCGCTTAATTCTGGCTCATATCCTGTTACAAATAGGAGCGCTCGGTAATATTTCCTCTTTTTTTGTTATTCAGCATGTAGACAGGTCAGCAAACCTTGCGGCGCATCTTTGTGCTAACCGTGCTTGCTGCACTTTGAATGTGGCCGAGAGCTGGCTTGATGAAACACCTCGCCTCCTTCTTCTTTTTTTGTGGGGTACCTCGCTTCCTAGTGACCAGTGTCTTGGCTGATCGTCCTAAAAATGCTTATATATGAATAAAGCTCTCTCATTTACCCACAAAAAAGATTAAGCCATATGAACCGGAAAGGAGGGAGTATGGACTAGCACTACTTTTTGGTGTGTCCCGTCAACTCGCAGAACAAGGAGAAGCTTGCAGGACAAGGTGAAGCTCGCTTATGCCTTTTGACTAATGCAACCTACCCTCGCCCAGGCGGTGGACATGCATCAGTTCATTCGGTGTCAGATTGCCAGAGGCATACACTATAGTACCGAACATGCGGAGTACCATCATTGTTCGACTTCACGAAGAGGCGAAGAGCCAAGCGCAAGGTTTAGTAGTACGAGTAGTACTACTACTAGAACCGCATGGTGGAGCGTATGTACTCTTATTTTTTTAATCTCTGATAAAGTACACATTTATTCCGGAGAAGGGCGGAAAACGGCAGCCCAACATGTAATGATGATATTGATCAACCATGCTCGAATATATCTTGGCCTCCGTGCGAGCCCGTCTGTGTGTTCTCGCTCCTCGTCTCTCTCAAGGAATGGCGGGTTGGCCATTTTGCCGTCAATTGATATCGGTTTGCTCACACTCCGGTCCCACATGTCAGTGATATGCCAAGAGGAGGTGCGTTGACCGACTGGCCATACGCGTACTTGGTTTTGCACCTTCATACTACTCCTCCCTCCGTCATAGTTTACAGGGCGCGCTTCATTATGATGCATTTCTCTCAATGCATTTCCACCACCAGAGAGACTTTAGACGCGTTTGGTTTAATGCTCAATTAATTAGGGCATGGTAACCGCAATCAAGTCCACAATTTTCTCTCGATGTACTACGGAGTGGAGTAAGTGCATGCATGTGTGTACCCGGGGTGGAAGCACTGCATGCATGTGTGTACGCATTATTTCCTCTAGTAATAGACGCCGTGCTATAAGAGCAAGTATAATAGAGCTGAGTCAGCGGGCTATAAGGAATAAACTAGTATATTTCTGATTAATTGGAGGAAAGAGAATAGGAGAGAGAAGGTAAGCGGGCTCTTCGTGAAGAGCCAGCTCTAGCACGTCCTCCTAGGCACTTTGTGAGAATGAAAGGTGGGCCACGTAATAAAAAAGTAGTACACTCTTTTGATCTACTATTGTACATGTTGGCTATAAGATGGGCTGTAGATGACATGGCACTGACTTATAGCCAGTAGCTGGCTATACTATTAACCATGCTCTAACTACCAATGCTATTTTTCAGGCCGATCGCTAGTCACCTTGGTCCCAGAGATTTTTCTTTTTCTGAAGCGCGCTTATAAACAGTGATGGATGGAGTAGTATGACCGGATTCAAAGAAGAGCGTATTGATGGTTGCTTCTTCCGAGCAACTTACAGTGGGAAAGGTGGGGCTTATGATTTGACAACTCATTACTCACTATTAATGCGGCGCAACGACCGGGCGGAGTCTCCCATGCGGCTGTGCACTACCCCCTCGGTTCTTAAATATACTCCGAAGTATTTGTCTTTCTAGAGATTTCAACGAGTGGCTACTCAAATATTTGTATTTTTAGAGATTCAAATGGACTACTACATACGGATGTATATAGACATATTTTAGAGTGTAGATTCACTCATTTTGCTCCGTATGTAGTCACTTGTTGAAATCTCTAGAAAGACAAATATTTAGGAACGGAGGGAGTACACATACGAAGCAAAATGAGTGAATCTACACTCTAAAATATGCCCATTTGAAATTTGTAAAAAGACAAATATTTAGGAATGAAGAAGTATAATTTTGTGCATGGCACATGGACCCGGATGCCGAAGAGGCTTCTGGCAATGCTATCAAGCTTCCAGCATTTGTTTACATAATTGACGTACTATACAAATAATTTTCCAGCGACATGAAATTGTACAATTGTGTGAGCTTTCAGCTTTTGTTTCGTGTGTCTTGCCATCGATGCTCTTTTGAAAACAATAAAAAACTAACTTCCTTGCTAATGCATCTCAATTATTAGCAGATCAGAGCTAATATTTACATCACAACTGAAGACAAAATTGTGAGAAGGTGTTAAATTAAAATTGATCCATGCTTTCATTGGCAGCAACGTCCCCCCAGCTCTGTTTAAATCAACAAGGCATGTTGGGAAAAAAGTAGCTGTCTGGAGCATGCAACATTCTGATCATTTTGTGCAGTTCCACTAAAATAGAGCTGAGCGTCCCTGTTCCAAAGATATTAAGTGTGATTACGATAATAGAGGACTGCTGATGAAACAGTAAACACACAAATAGAAGCCGGTCACCTTTGCAGTCTCTCTTAAGACTAACTAGTTGGAGAAGAATAGGCTCGGAGTTGGATGAGGAGGATAGAGCAAAACCAATCTCCCTCTGTGCAGTCGCACTGAAATGTAGAGACGTTGCTCGTGTGACATTTTAGTACAACTGCACAAAACACTCTTAAGAAAAAAGTGATTTGCGCAGTTCACCAAAAGGTCGCAATAGCAACGAGGTGAAATGGATAGCCCTGTTTGCAAAAAAGAGGTAGAAAGGAAACAATTACTGGCCAATAACAGTTGATGACACATGCGACGACAAAAAAGAAGCATATTCCTTGTCCTAAGGGAAGATAACAGCACGGTTGTGTTTGTCTAAAACGGTGTGAGGATGAGATTGCAATATGGAAAGTACGCCAGACGAGCTACGTTTTGGGCAAAGAACTATGGAAGATCCACATGCAGCGACGTGGGAAGACGGGCAGTGGAGTAAGGCCGGAGGGGATACCTGGAGGTCGTCGGGATGTAACTAGGTGAGCGGCGGCGGGCGGAATCTGCCCATACTGTGGCAGCGAGCAGGTGGCGTAGGCCCTACAGCGCCGGAGCTTGGTCAGAGAGAACGGCGTGTACTGCAGATCGGGACGTGCTGCCTCGGTGCCGTCGAATGGAGAAACGATGCACATCCTCCCTTTCCGCTGGCGGACGGGATGCAGCCAGATCAGTGACCATCGATGAGAGAGAGAGAGAGAGGCCACCGCAGCCTTGTGTGAGATACTCTGAAGAGAGACAAACCAGGCAGGCAGGCTCCATTATATATAGTGGAGCGGACTACCTTTTTCTCCATAAAAATCGTTTTATATTCTGTGTACGTGCCATTGAGCGATATAACTTTATTTAAAAATAACGCGCCAATGCATCAAGTCGAACTTTGTTTCGTGCACGCCTGGTACACGACCTCCGTAGGTAAACAACCGCTACACGCGTTCAAATTAGCACGTGGGCTGCCATTTCGTACAGAAATGAGCTCCACCGTGTACCTGCGCAGGTGTGGCTGGGCATGAAGCGTGAGTACATGCACGGTGCACCTATTCTCTTCTTGTATACATACACCACCTACGTGGGGTTGTGTGAGAGAGATACAAATGTAGAGAGATATAGTGTGTGGGTTCGTGAGAGTTTTTTTTGGGGGGGGGGGGGGGGGGGGGGGGGGTCAATCAAAAAATGTAACATATGCAATGTGTGCGAAATAGAGTCCTGGATATATCATATATATGGAGGGGGCGATCCACAAGAAGAGAGTGGAGGTATCATCGGCTTGAGGTGTCCATAGAATCGAAGAGAGGGATGATGTGTGTGTGCGCATGCGTGATCGATAAAGAGTGCCATCGAATTTGTGTGTGCCCACGTCAAAGATATAGAG